>CANXYC013088447.1:0-28635 GCA_948193065.1 Aleurites moluccanus | reverse complement strand
GTACGGGTGATGCTTATGCTACCAATATCGCGAAGAACCCATGAAACTATACTATATGGCATGCACAACACTATAGGTGATAAACCTTTAGCTCTGATACCACCTTATAATCCCATATTAAAGGTAAAATTACAATAAGGTCCTTAATTTACTCCGAAACCCCTCAAAGGTATTGTTAGCATAAGCATCACTCGTACTCTAGGACCGTCATGGCTCCTAAGTTGGTATTGGTAGCATAAGTATCACCCGTACCCTAGGACCGTCATGGCTCCTAAGTTGGGTTGTGACAGTGCTTGAGAGACATTTGGGGTTGATTGATAGGGATTCGAGTTTTGACAAGAAATACAAATTCAGATTTGGGCTATGCATATAACTGCTTCATAATAGCTTTTTCCAAAATTAGTACATTTCTTTGAAATTCTAAGGTTAATTTTTAAATCATTGAGTTAGATTTTATGTAGTGACTAGGACTTGGTTGAGGGAGAGTAAATTTTGGTAAGTTGCTGACTATTATATATGTGGTCCAGCAAAGGAAAAATTATAATATTAGGTTGACCACTAATAATCGGGGCCTTGGTCATTATATTACTGCTGTAATTCTGAAATTTCTAAGGCCGCGGTTTTGAACCATGCACTGATGAGTTTTCTCCCCTTATTATTATTGAACTGCTTAGATTATGCAGGAAAAGTTGTTCCTTTTAAAATCTTAAACAGAATTACTTAAATGCTTTGGTGAAGCAAATGAATTTCAATTTCTTACATAAAAAATCAATGTTTATAGCTTCATATTCCATACTTCCTGTAACTTTTCTTTTTTTTTTTTTTTCTTTTGTATAATCTTCAGCAGATTAAGAATCATGATGTAAAGTTGGTTTTGAACACTTCCATCTCATAATTATCATGATTCAGTTTATGCAGTATGTTGATATGAAGGAAATACAGAATTTTGAATTTGACAATGAGTGAAATGCTCTTACTCATGACCAGTTCATTTAATGGATTTGTGTACAGAGGAAATTTGTGAAAACAATTGATTGACTGATAGGTTGTGCTTGCTTTGTTTTTATTTCCATGGTGTTTATTTCCTTATGTTTGACTTTTATTTATGAATTTTTCACCTGAATGTTATATCTAGTATGCTGGGTCTTAGTTAGCAGAATAATTTATTGCGGTGTGTTGTGAAGGAAATAACATAAAAGCTGGAATATTTTTGTCAGTCTATAGGGCAATTATTTGTGTACATATCTTTTATGTGAATGTGCTCTGTATATAATGTGGCAAATCCATATTCACTGTGCCTGTGTTGAAATACAAATTCTCAAGTTCATGCATAAGAAGGATCGAGAGGAAAAGGATTAGGAGATACAGCCTGTAAATCACGAGATGGTTTTCATTGTTGGTATGTCATATGTGCACAGTTTGTTACATTCTGGTTTCATAAATCATAGAAAAACAAAAATATGAAAGCTCGACCAGTAAATGAATTACTTTTGGCACAAGAGATTCACATGGCATTGATTTGTTTAGGTGGAACAGCTTTCTGTTCACTCATGCTGTTGGCTGCCGTTTGTAATTGACTACTTAATAGTGTATGCTGTAAATATAGTCAATTTGATACCTGCATGTGTTTGTCTGCACATGTGTGCGAATGTGGATTTACATATGCATGTGCTCATGTTATGTGCTTACCAAGACAGGCTCAAAGTACAGTTCTTAGTCTGTTGTTTGCTAAAACCTAAGTAAATGAATAAATAGATAAGCATATTACTTTATTTATTTTGCCAATTTTGTCATCTAGACGCGCTTGACAATATGTGAGGGGCATGATGGAACTGAGACGTCAAATGGAGATGTATTAATCTTCCCAGACATGATTAGATACAGGTCAATCAATGGCTGTTTTTGTGGTTTGAGATCTCATAAATTTTGCTTTTATGCTTTCATATTGATTTTAATCTTAGCAAAGGATGCAGGAGATTGACACATTTTGATGTCGACACATTTGTTGAGGAGGTGCTTGTAAAGGATGGTGAATGGCTGCCTGGTACTCCAGAAATACTAAAGGGCTTTTATGTTTTTGTATGTTCTCATGGGTCCCGAGATCGTCGGTGTGGTCTTTGTGGACCAGCTGTGGTTAGTAAATTCAAAGAGGAGATAGAATTACATGGACTTCAAGGCAAAGTATCTGTTAGCCCATGCTCTCACATTGGGGGGCATAAGTATGCGGGAAATGTAATTATATTTGGATCAAATATCAATGGAGTCATCACTGGACACTGGTAAATTGCAGATCTATGTCTTTTCAAGTGCTTATGCTTTCCTTCTGAACTTGTCCTTTGCTTTTTGGCCTGTTTCTATAGCTGCAGTACATAGTTCCGTTTCTTTATAATTAAGCATTTTTAAGATGATAGTTTCAAAATACTACAGGTATGGATATGTCACACCGGATGATGTAACCACATTATTTGTGCAGCATATTGGAAAAGGAGAGATCGCAGACTGGCTGTGGAGGTAATTCTCAAATTTCTAACGTCTAAGCTGGCACTTGAGGTAGTTATCAATTTTCTTTGTTTTACTCCACCCCGGAAAAATAGTTCTGTTGCAGTAATATTGATAAATCTGCAATAAGTTTTCATGGTTCCTTTGTTCAATTATGGTGAAACTGGGGAATTGGACTCTAAATTTGCTGTACTAATCATTGTTTCTTCCTGATATCATGCATCTTGAATTGTTTTCATATTTATTCATCCCTATTGATTGTGTGTGCATGATGGATAAAAGATACCTGCTTTTGTTTTAATGGAGCATTTCAATGCTGATTTCAGGGGTCAGATGGGTTTATCTGGAGAAGAACAGATCAAATTTCACGAACTAAGGCTCCAACTAAATGGTGAGACAGATACAGGAAATAACACTAAGAAGTTGACTCAAACGCAGATAGATGAAGCAAGCACTGGTATAATAAGTAATAAAGTAGAAGTTTTGGGATGTTGCCAGCAAAATGGAAAATCTTGCTGCCATAATCAGGACTCACCGCAATGGGAGACTCTAGATGCTGATGAGAAGGGTGTGAAGGTGTCACCTGAGAAGAAGAAGAACAGCAAGAGACTACTTTCCCGGATTAACAGTGGAAAAGGGTTGTCTACCCGTAGGATTTGTGCTATGCCAACATGGTATGAGACCTGGGAACGCGAGGATACATATGCAGCTCTTGCTGTTGCTTGTGCAGCAGTGTCGGTTGCTGTTGCCTACAGCTGCTATAAACAGTTGAGATAGAACTTCGAAATCGAGTTTGTGGGTTATAGTATGTTTGCAAGATTGGCATTAAAATGGAAAAAGGGCCTAAAGTCTCAAGTCCTTAATTCCAATTTCCATGCGTAAGAATGTGAATTAATTTCTTCGTTTGTGTTCTTGAAAGTTGAAACTTGAAGTTTGTAATTTTGCATATAATCAATATATGCTGTATTTTTCCAAGCCTCATATCAACTCACTTTTTTTATTTGTTTATTTATTTATTGTTCCTTAAATTAATCGTGCCAAAAAAATCTATCAAGCTCTTGTTACAAATTTTTGCTTATATTTATTTAAAACACTACCATTTTACTGTATAAAAATATAATTAATATGTATAATTTTAAATTTGGTTTATTTTGGATTATATTGGGCGAAATTATTAACCAGCAAACTATATTAATTTTTTCTATTGCTCATACGCAAGTTTTTATTTTGTTGGATATAATTGGATTGATTTAAACTTTTGTTTTAGTTAATGTGATAAAGTCGAGCCTAAATTTTTTTTCTTCTATTTATTATATATTTAAATGAAAATATTTTAAAATGCAAATTAAGTCCAATTATTTGTTAATAGTACTTATAGGACAAAAATATTTATAAGATCTCAAGGAAAAAAAATTATCATAAATTCATAATCATAATTTATGCAACTATTTTTATTAAAAATAATAATTTAATAATTGAATATCTGTGGCTCAAATCCTGATAACTCTAATCCCTTTTAAAATAAATTTGATGTTACAAAAAAACAATTATATAGCCACTTTTTTTAGGATACTTTTGAACTTTCACAATACAAACTGTTAAATTATCCCTTGTAAATGAAGTCTAATAAGGCAGATATAAAGACTTCCATAGAAAATCATTTGTCTAAAAATGGTTTTAGATATCAAGCAATTCACTTTATATATTTAATTGAAACTTTACAGCAAAGTGTTTAATTTTCCTTTCTGAAAGACATTGCTCATTTATTAACAGAGTGATTCAGGCTCTCTATGCTTGGTCTGAGCAACCCAACATGAAAGCTATCTACACTGATCACGCTGATTACAATTTGGCATCAGATGACAGATACTGGCAATAGCTTCTGGTTCTGAGACAACAGATGATGGGATAGCTTTTGCTCTAGCACAGAGTAAAAAGGTCATACAAATGCTAGAGTTATAAATATCCATTACAAAGTTGTATTATCAATCTATGAAATATATTAGCTTTTTTTTATCTTGTGAAACCTGCATCAAGATGATGCAAGTAGGCACAAATAATGTATTCGGTAACTTAAGTACAAAGATTTAGACTTGCCTTCAAAGCAGTCAGGAATGAATCATCCACCAAGAGTTGGGTTCTGGTGTGGTATCAGCAAGAATTTGAAAATGTTATTATCCGATAATTAGTTACCATTAACTTTTAAGGCCCCTTAAAGACGGAGAGAGTCCATTCAGATCCCCGAACTTGTGGAACTCGGATTCAATTGTCTTAGCAATCTTGGCATCTTCTGGGCCTGGCTCAGGTACATCCACATGGACTGAACCCTGCTTGATTGGCGAAACAGATTCTAAAAGAGTAGCTTGCTGTTTGATATGATTGTATACTTGTTGGTGGAATTCATGATCCAGTGAGAAACAATTGTCAGTAGTTCCATTCCCTGTACGGTGAGATGAACCAGAGCCCTCTTTTCTACAAAAATGTGGAAGAGATGAATAATCCATTATCTGCAAAGAATTGAGAAATTGACAGGGTCAAACCTCTGAATACTTTGATCATGGAGGAAGTAGATGCAATTAGCATTCTAAAATGAAACAATG
Organism: Aleurites moluccanus; assembly: GCA_948193065.1. Lineage (NCBI taxonomy): Eukaryota > Viridiplantae > Streptophyta > Magnoliopsida > Malpighiales > Euphorbiaceae > Aleurites > Aleurites moluccanus. The sequence goes on along the minus strand of CANXYC013088447.1, from coordinate 23,536 downwards.
TCAAAGCAAATTTGGAATTTATCATGCAGAAGGTACCTCCTTGTGTTGGTGGTGGTGGATTAAGAAAGAATTATTTAATTAGGCAACCTTATCAGAAGGTATTTGCAAAACACACTTTTACCGGACTTATATCAGAACTCAACCATTCAAATTCAAAGAAATACTTTGGAGTTGTGGATTTTTCAGATATTTCATTGTGAACATGGAGGAAGGTGCATTAGAAGATAAAACCCAACTCTCATAGTTAAAAGGAGAGCATGCTTAGGAAAGAATTTAGAAACAATAATTAGTTATATTGCTTGCCTTCAACAACTCATCTCTTCCACAGCCATGCAACACCTGCATTTTCCTCCTCGTTCTTTCTTGTAAAAGAGGCTTTACAACCTGCATATGTTGAGCTGTTAATCGGACATATATAATATTTAAGAGTACTAGAAATGCTTTTCACTTGAGAAACAAGTTCAAACCTTCCAACATGCTGAAAATACATATGGGGCATTTACAATATAATACGTATCTGTCTTTTCTGGATAGTTCAAGTCATCAACTGTAGATATAACAGTCAATAGCTGCAATAAAAATCAGAAGAGCATAGATCTCAGAAAGATAGTTCAGAAGAGAACGAGCTAATGTCCTTTGAAACAATAGAACATTACAAAACTTCACAGCCAACCACGCACCCTATCACAGTACTTATAATTGAAAAGACAATTCAGAACTGTTCAAATGCATATAGGTGCAGAAAAAGTAAATAAAACAAGGATATGACAAGGTAAATACCCCCACCAACAAAAAGGAGAGGGAGAGAAGACTTCAAATGAAAATAACTTGTACAACTTTAAAGGTAGCCTAATCGTGTCTGTTGCCAAAATGATAGTTCGGCTCATAATTAGTTTGTGTTTATATTATCCTATTCCCTTTCAGAAACCTTCCACCGCCTCAAGTAAACATTGGATATTTGGGTAAATATATATGATGTGAAAAAGGATAAATATAATCAGAAAATTAAAAGCATGCCCATATGTACTTCTTCCCCTTATCAATGAGGACAATAAGAACATCATGATAAAAGGATTTATATTATATAGAAAGTACTCAAAATAGAGGATGAAAATCAGATGCGTGGTGAAGGAGGGCGTTAGTGGTTCAATGTGAAGTGATAGTATAAGGGAAACCATGAAGAGTATTAGAACCAATTTTTCTCGAACTTCATGCAATGTACTTGGCAGAGATTTTGACTACTCACAATCTCCAAAAGAAGGTGAAAGCCTATGTTGTAAAAGCGCAGCAGAACGAGTGCATGACTTGCTTTGGCACTGTTATACTATTAGAAAGTTGTGGGAACTAGCACATTCAGTTATGAGGATGTCCTAGACAGTAGAATTTGTAGTCGAGGATGAGCTGTGTAATACTAGCTTGTGCAAACAAAACACAGAGATATCTTGCCCTGAACCCTCATACAATCTGGTTATTTTGAAGGGAACAAAATAGGAAGGGTTTTGAGGATAAGAAAGAACCTCTTTTTGCTATTATCAATTTTCAACTTAAAACTCTTCTTTTTTGGCATGAACAATTTATACTTTTACTATTTGGCACGAACAATGAACAAACTAGGAAAGGTTATATTCTTCTTTTTTTATCAATCTGGTTAGCTTATGCATGCTGCTTCATATTTGATTGACATCATGTCTTATAAATGATTCACTGGTGACATTTATCAAACATCAGTTTATTGATAAAAAAAAAAAAAAAAAATTAGATGACAGATAATATGGTTACTCACGCAAGTTCAACTTGGAACTTTTCATTTTTTGGCACAAGGATTGAGGATCACTTTTTTTGTTAACATACATGCTGCTTTAGCTATCATAGATATCATATCTCATAAATGGTTTGTTGGTGGCTTTGATCAGACATCACTTGTAAAAAAAATAGATGATAAATTAGACAGTTATCCGATGCGAAAGATACCTTTATTTGATTCAATGCTGAAAGCTTTAAGCCAGTCATATCTAAAACTTTGACACAAGTGCTAATATGTCTTCCATACTTCTTGGTTGCAGAAGGCTAAAAGAAAAAGTAACAGGTCAAATTATATGACAAATCAGAAAGATTATAACCATGTTAAGTTAGCATAGATAATACTCACCAATATTACACGATCTCTATATTCATTCATTTGGATGTGTGACTGCACATAGTAGTGCACCTAAAATAAAACAAACAAACAAACAAACAAACATTACTAGGTATTGCATAAAGGTGACACATGAATAGGATGACTGTCTATCCAGAGACCAACAGATTTTAATTATCAAGTGTGAGTAGACCAAGTCTTGAGCCAAAATAAAATTTTCTCACACTTTTCACACCAATATGACTCTCTCTCTCTCTCTCTCTCTCTCTAAATTTAACTTGCACAAAACAAATTTATCATGAAAGCAAGCATATATTGATTGCCGCAATCCATTCATACTTATTCATAAAAATGACCCCAACTGCAGTTAAATTCAGATTTTTAACTATCACATAAACAGGTAATACCAAATATATAATAAAGTAATAAATTTATACAATCCTTACAGATGCTTTATCAAATGTGCTGAGCCCAACACCAACAGCAATGACAGGAAGACCCTGTAAAATTCAACAGATAGTAGGAAAAACATTAGATTTGGGATCACAAGTGATTAATTGTCACATTGAAAGGCCCTTCTTATGAGGAAAACAAGAAATTTCACTCAAAAGGAGGATAAATTTTCAATTTGTCATTTGGAAAAACAGAATCAAGCCATTAGCCCTCTCTTTAGAGCCAGCAATGGCACAATAACAATTACATATGTTGAAGACTGAGAAACTTGAGCATACCTCTTTAGAGTAACCTGATAATCCTATAAGCTGAGTATCACGAATTGCTCTATACAAATCAGCTGGAATGATTGGTTTCTGTGCATGGATAACCAAATCAACAATAAGGGTTATATAACACAGTGAAATACAAGGTTGTTTCACCAATGTGGTTATCAACCATCATAAACCGCCAGAACTACAATACTTGAGATCTCATTTTATTTGTGATGCATAACCTGGATATGAATTGGTTTCATTGGATTTTTTTGTAAAGCCTAAAAAAGTAATGCGTGTTTACATGCCAGGAAAACATCCGATAATGATATTTTTGTAGACTTGCCAAAAAGTAAAAAAGCTGACCATACAATAAATACTTGATTATAGAGCCAAAGAAATAGATGTGGCCATACATCTATCTACAGATATTCAATGTGTCCTTACTTAGGTGTTTTGAGTTTTTGGTTTATTAGATTGATTATATTTGAGTGCTTCCTATTCTACTTGGCATTCTAAAGGTGCAGATTTAACATCCTTGTGACGTTCAAAGGGATGAAAGGAAATAAACTACTAAGAAATTTGTGAATCATTTGGTGACTCATTTCAAATAAGAAAAAATTCTGAACACTTTTGTTCACAGGGATATGACTTGGAGGTTCATTTTGTACATCCACTCCAAAATGGTGGTGTGGCTATGGGCATGTCCCAAAATGTGTTAAGTTTGTATGTCTAAGGTGCTCTAGGTGTACGAACTACAATGTCTAGCTAACATTTAACTACAAGAAAACACTCACCGCCAATATGTTATCAATCTCATTTTGTATTCTCCATTGTAAACAATCAACCAACTGCAGCCACAAGGCAATAATAGCAAAGAATAAGAAGCCAAAGATAGAAATACTGGAGACTAAAAATTTCAAAGAGAAGGAGAAATAAATGATATTATTAAAAAAAACATAAATGGATCAAACCATTTTATGGGCCTTAGCAACATTCCAGTCTCTTGCTTTGAGAAATCGCACCAATGTTTCATTTGAATAACCCTGGTGGACTTTCTGGAGATACAGAACAAGCTTCAAGTTAAACTGTGTTTGCTACACTTCATAAGAATTCATATCAAAAACCAAAATATGCATCTTAATGCAATAACATATTACAAACATAAATCTTAAATACAATAGGACAAAAAGTACAATGAAACAAATAAATTCAACCATTCGAAAACTCTCTTTGGTCATAACCTTGTTATCTTCCTGCAATTCAAAAGCCTTAAAATATATTTTGATACAAACTACACTTATAATGGCTGTCATAACAGCAGACCAAAAAGGAATCTCACAGCTGCACATGATTTTTTCTATAATGACATTGTTTACACCCGAACTTGTAAGATCGCGACTAATTTTTTATGATACTGCATCTCTTGGATTTCTTTATTTCCCTTTCCATTTTAAAGCCTCAAGCTTAATCCTTAGAATTATTTCCCATTCCATTTTAAAGCCTCAAACTTAATCCTTCTTTACCAAAATTTATCCAAAGGCAAAGCCTATGACATCTGATACTCCTATGTGGAAACTACAGCTGCAAATGTAGTCACACATCTGAAAACTAGAAGTTATTATTGGGTTCTGCTGACATAATATTGGAGACATCACAAATTTTAACCTTTTAGTTCAACTAAGATCATAAAAGAATTTGAAATGTAGGCTCCCACAACGAAGAAGGAATCCAAGATACTATACAGAACATTGCATCAAAATCCAGTTAAAAGTAACTACAACCTACAAATATTCAAACTTGCATTTCAAATATGAAAAAGAATAGAAATCTTCCACAAGGGAAATAAATGCAAGTGGATAAAAATCCCCAGTTAGTTTATCCTAAAATCAACAACCATCATACAGATCGGAGCAACTCTGAGCATTGGTAATCAACATGTTCGCATGATTCATTCTTCTATTAACCTTAAAATTATTGAATTCAAGGAATCAAAAGCAATGTAAATTCAACACTTCACCTCTTCAAAAGCAAATGAGAAAAAAAAATAACATATAGATCAGACGAGGCAATAACGATTGAATGAACACCTAACATTACAAACTAGATCAAATCCCATCTCTAAATCACCTACTACCTCCCTACCACCCACCGACCTAAAACAAAAAACAACTGAAACTATGCATTGTATAGATTCTATTAATTCCCAGATTAAACAACGACAAAGATAATTGAGCTAAACTAAATCCAGTAACTATGAAATCTTTAAATTTCAAAGTCCCAAAAATCCAGTTTTTCTCCCTGGTTTTTCCTCAGCATCCAAACAGAAATCAGATCAATAAAACACAAAAGGTAAAAAGGATTACTAACTAACCTGGAATGTGTTCTTCAGTGGCTCATCTACTGTTAGAATATCAGAGAAAAAAAGAAAAAAGAAAAAAAAAAAGTAAGTTTTGGTGTTAGTAATTATATATTAAATCCAAAAATAGAAAATTTAATTAAAATAAAATAAATGCGAGTTGGGTTTTGAAAGCTGACTTTGTTCCATTAAAGACTGAAATTGCTTGATCGCTTCTTGATTAGCAATACCCATCTCTTCTTTTCTTCTTCCTTTGCAGTTGCAGAACAACTGTTCAGTTTTCAAACTTCAAAGGCTTTTTATAAAGAACAAAACTGTTTTGTTGCGCTTCAGAAATTGAAGTGATCAAATTTAAACTAATTCACCAACCCAGATGGCCTTTCTCGAAATCTGCTTTTCTGTTCTTGAATTAAATACATGGTTAAAATAAATTAAAAAAATAAAGTTTTTTTTTTATTATGTGTCATAAGACTGTATTATAAAAAATAAAAAAAAAAAAGGATAATTTTGTTGGAAATTTTTAAAATTGGTAATACATCAAATCATAAATGTTTAATTTGCAGTTAATCTTTTATGAAAGTATGCAAAAATTAGTGACAGTTGTATCACACATTATTTGATTTGATTGACTTTTGGGTATCCTATCATTGCTTTTATTCATTAACTAATAAAACGATTCTTTCCCTTAAAAAAAATAAAAATTAATATGAAAAATAATTTGAATTAAGGAGTGTTTGATATAGCGATTATAAAATGTCTAGTTAGTATAAAAATATGATTAATAAATTATCAATTGCTAAAAATAATTTATAGCTACTTATAAAATTTATCGATTATAGAAAAATTTTATCATAATCATAGTTTTTAGTTAATCAATTAAACAACATAAATTTTTTTAATTGGTGATATACATATTAACAATGATAATTAAAAGTGTTTAATTGGTCAATTAAATATCTCCTTAATTAACTAAAAAATACATCTAAACGTATCATGTGATTTATCTCAATAGTTTATCATGAAAGGATCATAAGTGGGGCCTAAATGAAAGACAATGAAGTGATGATCATTGATCAATCAACCTTTAGTTATTAGGCAATATAGTAAAAAACCTCATATATATGATTCAATAATGATGATTAATATCGTTTTTTAATTAGGGCAAATTCAATGATTATAAAAACAAATTTTGACCAATATATTATTTTTCTTGTAAAATTTTCTTTAGAAGCATATGACGATAACAAATATTTTTTTATTTTCAATATTTATTTTCCATTGAAAATTAACAATAATGATTGAATTCTGCTTTAAAATATCAACAAGTAGTCTATATATATATATATATATATATATATATATATATATATATATATATATTACATTATGCAAGTGTTTGACAGCCCAATTAAGAACTTTAAAATTAAATTTTATAGAAAAATATTAAATTTTTAAATTAATTAAGTTTTTTCTAGTGTTTAACTATAAATCAAAATGAAATTTTAAAATATTGTCATTAAATTTTTATAAATAATAAATTAATATTTATTTTCAATTGATTTTTTATAAAATTTATTTTAATAAAATCTTAATTTAGTAATAAAACTCCAATTTTGAGAAAGGTTAAAAAGTTTGGGTGGGATACCATATATCATAGACCTATCACTTCAAATATTTTTGTTCCATTTTTGCAATTGATCACTTTCAATTTTATTATATTTTTCTTGAAGATGGGAATTGATTCTCAAGTTTGTGGGTTGTAGATGTGAAGTTCGCACACTTCCACTAAATCCCAAAAAGAAAACTAAGAATAAATCTCTAGGTGCCAAGAATGTTCTCATGTGATCAAAATAATAATCCATAATTTCCATTTTTTTTTTAATTATTCACTATTTATATATATAATTTTTTGCTAAAATCTCCTTACACATTTTCTATGGATGAAGATCGTAATTTTTGTAAGTTAATTAAGAAGGCACTATATATATGAAAAAATACTTATCATAATAAATTTCTCTCATTATTTCATTAAACACAAAAAAGAAAAAAAAAACATATATTAAATCATTAAATTAGTAATTCATTTCAACAAATTGCCCCTTTAATAGTAGAATATAAAAGGCAATAATTTGATATAAATATAAAATAATAATAAGATTACTCGATATATATAAAATTTTTGTAATTAAATATTTTTAAAAATATAATTATATATATTTTTCAGTATTATTAATATATTATAATATATATTTATATTTTTTTAATATAATTAGTATATTATTTTAAGTATATATATAATTATTATTTTTATTTTATACTTCATTTGATTTAATTATTCATAATAACTGTGAGTTGTTATTAATAGTTGTTAACCGATATTTAATAACTAATAGCTATTAATTGATAAAATTATCATGAGTTATTTGTTTAATGATAATTAAGAATAAATATTAATATTTAATTTTTATTTAAATATTATTTTTTAAAAAATAATTTAATCTTTTTATTTAATTCAATAAAAATTATTTAAAAAAATTAATAATTATGTCAAAATTTTTTATTAAATATTCACTTAATCAATAATATTCTCATATCAACTTACACTTATTATTCATTTGCTTTGTAAGAATTGATTATTTAAAGTTTAAATCTGAATTTATTCTTTAAAAGTTTTCAATGTATCAGAATAAAATAGCCACACTTAAATTATTAATATATATATATATATTAGTAGTATTTTTATTTGGTGTTGAGAGGAGGATCCCATGCTAGTTTCCATGTGAACGGTCCCAATGGTCCAGGGGCTGCTGTTTTTTTTTTACGCAGTAATTTTTTATGTGTCTAATTTTAGACATTTAAAAATTTTTATAAAAATTTATAAAATTTATAATTTAATAGTGTTTCATATAATGAATTCAATGATATATTTTTTATACTAAATAAAAATCAAATGGACAGCTAAAAACACATTATAAATATAATGGTTTAGATTTAATATATTTATAATATATTTTTATACTAAATAAAAATCAAATGGACAGCTAAAAATACATTATAAATATAATGGTTTAGATTTAATATATTTATAATGTGTTTTTAGCTGTCCATTTGATTTTTGTTTAGCCTAAAAAATATATCATTAGATTCATTATATCATTAGATTCATTATATGAAACATTATTAAATTATAATTTTTATAAATTTTTATAAAAAATTTTAAATATTTAAAATTAAACACATGAGGAGCTGCTGTGGAAAAAGATACAGCCGGCCCTCAACCCTCGTCCATAAGTTTACTATTCTGCGCGGACATGTGCTTTCTTTTATAGCTTTGCATCTACCCAACCATCATATTAGATACTCCTCTCTTTTTTTAATTGGCAAATTATTTTATTTTTCTGTAATATTAGACTTAATTAATAATTTTTTAATTATTTTTAAACAATAAAAATAAATCAATTAATTAATGTAAATTTTAAAAATAAAATAATATTTTATTTATTTAACAAAAAAATAATTTATTAATTTTTATATATCATATTAAATTTATCTTTCTACTTTAATTAACAGCAAACCGTTCACTATAAACAAGAAAAATTCTTAATGACAAATTGAAAGTTTTAGAAGAATTATTACGCATGTTTTCAAAATGTCAAAAACTTGGTTCTCAGAATATTGGGAAAAAAAAAAAGTCAAAAACTGTTTGAGATACGCATTTTCTACTCTGCACATTTCCTTTTTTTTGAATATTTAATCAATATTAATGAGATTTAGAGGTCTACTAGCATGTGTTTAGGTCCCCTAATTAAGCATTTACTACTCCGAGCATCCATTTTTATAATCCAAATCTTCTATTTTACTGCATATTTTATTTTTTTTATATATATATTTTTTATACATCATATTATATTTTTAAAACAATAATATGATATATAAAAAAAAATAAAATATACAGTGAAATTGATAATTCGAATTATTATATTTTATCTATTTTAATATTTAAATTTGAGAGGGTTTCGATCTAATTACTAAAATTTTAAAAAATTATAAGTAGTTATACTAATTTTTTTAAAATAAACTATTTAATTCTAATTTTAAAAATTAATTACAATTATACTTATTTGATCAAACTACACTCGTTTTTTTTTTTTTAATTGAAGAGAAATTAATAAAAATTTGTAATAAAATAAGTTTAGTGATATAAATGATCAGAAAAATAATAATATATAAAACGTATTATTTTTCTTTTTAATTATATCAAAAGAATATAATTTAATTATTTTATTTGAAGTCAAAATAAAAAGATATTTTAAAAAATATTAGGGTATAATTATGCTTTTCAAAAAAAAAAGTGTGAATTTTGTTTGATTATTATATTATACTATGCATAGTACAAAGAGAATTAATTAAAGCTCGTTAGTTGTGAAAAATTAAAGGAAATTATATAGATAAGATAAATGTTTTTTTCATTAGACGACTAGCTATAGATGGATTCATGGAATATAATCTCATGGAAAGCAAATATTGTTTATATTACTTTTGATTATAATAATTAGACATACTAATTATTTTAATAACAATTAATGCAAGAAATTATGTATTTATATATTGAAGGAGGCATATGTATATACCACACAAAAGAATAAAGATGCTCCAATAGTGCAAGATAAAGGCAATTTGGTATTAATTTAATGTCTTTGTATATAATGATTTAATATTTACAGTATAATTATAAATAAAAAAAATTATTTATCAATTCAAATGATCGATTTATTGAAATAAAATTCTGCTAAATTTTTAAATAATGACAAATTGGTTCAGTGTATAAATATTATTTAAATTTTTAAATAATGACGAATTATAGTTGGAATTTTCATAAATAATTATTAACTAAAACAAAATTATTGAAAGAGGCATCCCTTCGTTATTGAAAGACAATGATATCCCATTTCCCTCTCTCTATCAATCGTTGCTTTGACGCTAGAAAGTTTCTATTTTTTAAGAAAAATAATAAAACAAAATACTAAAATGCCTATTTAAAAAGGAGATTAAGAACTAATAATTAACGTTTAACATTGTATGACTTAACTATCAAAAATAACAATTATTATTCAATTAATCAGATATATTTTCTTATAATGATAAAAGAAAATTTAAAAGGAAATAAAGTGTTAAAATTTGAATCCGTAATTTTTTTATAATATTAAAAATACTCAATTATTAAATTATTAATTAATATATTTAATGATATTATAAGAAATTAGAAACTAAAGGAAAAAAGAAAATATAATATTTTTAACTGACATACACCATAATCGATATCCCTGATTATTTTATGAGTTGAGGGAAGCTACTGTATTTTTACTTTCATATATGCATGATCAAGTGGTAGCAAAAAGTAAGATTGGCTGCTAATAATGCTAATGGCAAACGTTGAATTTGTCAAAGGAGCATCATAATTATAACCTTTGGCATTTGTAGCATGTCATTAATTATTTGTTCTAAAATAGTAATTAATAATTTGAAAGAATTGGATACAAACTTTTCAAATGGGAAAGCATACAAAGCCTTTCTCAATTGTTTGCAACAATTTAGCCATGTAGTTATTACTTTATATTTTCACATTAGTAGATAGGGTTTTTCCTCATTAATTTGTGTCATCTATATTTTGAGAATTCTCTCTTTATGTACATTCGTGATAATTTTTTTTTTTAACTATCATATCTTTTATAAAAAATAGTAATAATTTAATGATCGTTTTTTAACATATTATAATTTTTTATTTTTATAAATTTGATTCTGATGTAACTCAAATTCAAAGATTTTTTTTTTTTTTTTTTATTTTTTTATGAAACAACTCTAATATCACTAGGGATGAGTAAAAAATCATATCAACCGAAAATTGAATCGAACTGAATTTAATTTGGTACATTTAGTTTGATTTTATTTAAATTATGATTCGGTTTGATTTATTTTTAAGTAAATTTTAATCTATTTGGTTCGGTTATATTTTTAAAAAAATTAAAATAATCGAACTAATCGAAATATATATATATTTAAAAATATGTATTTTTAATAATTATATATTTATTTTATTGAAAAAACTGAAATAATCTAATAACTAAATTAAAATATATTGATTTAATTCGGTTCGGTTAATTTTATAAAAATTTCATATCGATTTAGTTTAATTTAATTTAAAATTCAGTTCTATTTGATTTTTAAAATTTCAGTTCGATTATTTTTTTTTTTTTTTTGAATTTTAGTTCGATTCAAATTAAATTGACTGAATATTCACTCCTAAATACCACTAAATTAAAGATTCATTGATTTTAATATATTATATAATTTGTATGTTGATGAAAAAAAAAAAAAAAAAATTTTTAATTATTCACTTGTGGTCCCAAAGAAATGGAGGCCCATTATATAGAGATTCAAGGACCACATGTTCCATAAATAAATTTTTTAGTGGGTGACATAAATTTTAATTTAAAGATTCTCTTTCTATATATGCATATGTGTTATTATTAAATTATAGGATTTCAAACATATTTCAGTCTAATTAATACCATTACAAATGATACCATGATTTATTTTAATATATTATGAGTAATTGTTAGCAAGTGGCCTCACTAAACAAAAAAAAAAAATAAAAAAATCAAGCTTTTCAAAAAGGTAGAGTAACAATACCAATCACAGAAGTGGAAACTAAGTGGGGATGGATAGTATTAGTATATACCATTAATTCATGCTTAGATGCTTTTACTATTTTGTTAATCTTTTGGTCAAGAAATGAAGAATTGCTAGGAAAAATGCATTAATCAGTCAAAAAATTTAATGCATTTCATCAAATATCAAATTATAGAAAGTGGATCAATAGCAGTATTTTGTATTTTCAGTATTCAGCATAAAGAAAACAATGCAAATCCATGTTTTACATTGACAGCATTCTCAATTTTCAGATATTCAAGTTCCTTCAATACAGATATGGAAAATGTTTAATACCAACATTGAACATATGACTATTAATCAATTCAAAAACCCTAATTTCCACAACTTCAATGTTCTAGAGACTCTCTACATATTGGCTGGAGTGCAACAAGGAGGGGGTGAAAAACAAATACAAAATCAGTTTCAAGGATAACTAAAAGAAATCAAATTCCAGATAATTATTCTGCTCGGGAAGAGCGATACCACTCGTTGATGGTGGAGCTGGAATCTGCTCTATATCAGGCGGCTTAGGGATCTCAGGTGGGCTTGCACAACGAATCAGTGCCCAATTTACTCCTTCAAAGAAAGGATGTTGCTTGATCTCCGTGGCTCCTCGTTTATAGGCCAACCTATGCTGTGGTTCTTTTACTAACAATCCTCTTATTAGATCCCTTGCTGAGAAACTGACAACTGGTGACTCGGGAAATCGCAATGGCTGTCCCACGACATTGAACAGGGTGGCCCGATTTCCAGATCCTTTGAATGGAGTTTTACCAAACAGTAACTCGTACAAAAAGATGCCAAAAGTCCACCAATCTACAGCACTTCCATGCCCTTCACCTTTTATGATTTCAGGAGCCAGATATTCATGTGTTCCTACAAAGGACATGGAACGAGCATCAGTTGGCTCTGCAATAAGCTCTGGCAACGGAGTGACTTGGTTCCCCACTTCATTTTTGGGCTTCCGGTCTTTTCTGGATTTGCTTAAGAACAGACGAGGAGAAAAACATGTTGTAGGGGCCACACATGATGGCTGAATACAAGATGGCTCAATGCAAGCTGGTTGAACACAATAAGCTGCGTTCTTTCGCAAGGGATCGCCTTCAGGCGCTGAAGATTTGACTAATGTTGGGCTCACTGTACAGCGGAGGGAAAGATCAAAGTCAGAAAGCATTATGTGTCCATCTTCACGAACAAGAACATTTTCTGGTTTAAGGTCACGGTAAACAATTCCAAGCATATGGAGATATTCCAGAGCAAGTAGAACCTCTGCTACATAGAACCTGCAGGTGAAAGGTCAAGGGACATGATTAATGATCATCAGTCGCTGTTGACAAAACAGAAGGAAGCATGATTAAACATGATTAATGGTCATTTTGTTTGTTGCCAAATGATACATGATTAGAAAATGTAAAAATCAACAGGAATTAAACTTTCCATACATCATTACATAACCAGTGGTCTCATAATTTTTCCCACATTTTTTGCAAATGACGTTCTAAAACACAAAGCATAATGGATGTACAAACCCCATGCAGTTGAAAGTTCTAATAAGTGAACATTGTTCTCAGGGGATGGATTTCTATTTTAGCTAGCAGGGGCACGGCCTCCAGCAGCAGGCCAAGCGCAGCCCGACTGTCATCCCACCTTTTTTTTTATATGAATATGGTAATCTCAACTCATCTTGATTTGGCTATACATGTATGTATCAGTAGCAGACCATGCAGCTCTACTGGAGAATCTTTTTCTAAAAGCTAAAGAGGAACAAGATGAGTAGCATTCCTATCTGCAATTTCCTCTCATCCACCATAAGCAACATATGATGCATTTTGGGCTCACACTAAGGCCAGCAGTTCCACTTAAAGAGAACTCATATTCACACTAGAGGTCTGCGCTCCACTATTGCTGTCCTAAGTTTCTTGGTTCATCACTAATTGAAACAACCAAGAAAAAGGAATTCATTGGTCTATCATTTTGTCAATTTTTTTTTCCTTCCTCTAAATTTCAAGGTTACGGCAAGCCACATGATCCCAGAAGGCTGTTGAACAAAATTACCTTTTTTTTTTTGTCTAATTATGGAGGCAAGCATATAATAGAAATATTGGAATGAATACAGCTCTATATCTTACTGATCCTGTTCAAGGTCGGTCATTATTCCAAGAAATGTTCAGCCTCTTAAAACTCAGACTCATAAACTACAAGAAGAAAATAATATAGTTTATACTTCACCAGCAAAATCAACAGTATACAACTCAAATTAATTTTCATAGTACAAAAGACAATTATTTTTTCTCCTAAATTATGTTGAGAGAAAATTTTTCAATAAAGGAAAAATAAAGCCCTTTCAAGGTAAATCATCATGCAGGGAGATTTAAAAAAAAAAAACAAAAACAAAAACAAAAGCAAAACCTTAACATGTTAATTGCAAGGGATGGCTCATAAGAAATTCAGAGTGATTCCCTAAGCATTCAAAATATGTGAAAAAGATTGTTTGGACTATCTCTGTATATTATCTTGTGGCAGAGCATTCCTCAGTAATGTGTGGACGAGATAATATTCAAATCCAACATATCCAGCAGATTCTTCTTTCTACAGTCCCTTCACTTCTTCCCTTTTTTTTTCCAATATAAGCAGATAGATTTAAATTCTGAAGCAAACAAACATATGACTAAATTTGTAGCACACAAGCTACTTCTAAACAACACGCTAGCACCAAACTCATCTGATATGAACTTGGTGCCATATACGAGTATGGAAAGTTTAATTTTGCGCAGAAATATTAACTTCAAAGACTAATCTGCGCATGTTATTCTAAAACACTGCTTTTCAAATGGCTTCATTTCTTAAGAGATGCAAAAACTTCAAAGAGACAATGTTTGAATAGGACTATTCCAAGTTAGAGCACTAAATAGCCAAAAGCAACTCCTCAGAATTATCAGGTAAATTTTCTCTCTTTACTCTCCATTTTGAAGCACATAACTGTATGATTTTAGCTTAATTAGCCATAAGACGCCCAATAATTTCTAATATCTCAGATGGTTCTGTAGTAATAAATGTTCTGCCTCTATCAACATACTAATTACCACCCAAAAAATGTGCACTCCTCAATCTACAAATCTCATTGCACTTTTTCATTTCTCTTTTGGATATATACTTCTTGAGCACCAATATCATCTTTAGGTTTAGGATATTCAGAATATTTCCAAATTTCTACTAATTATTCAAAAAGCTAAATCAATTCCTATAATGGGAGGTGTTTGGATCCAATTCTCCAAAACTCATTTTGGTGAATAAAAAATAATTATTCCTCAAAAGTTGGTGAATAAAAAAATTATTAGCTGGCAAAATCACTTTTGCCAAAACCCATTTTCTCAAAAGCATCAAAATGGTGCTTAAAAAATCCCAACTGAAGGCTAAATTCTATTTTTGGAGACCAAAACCCATTAATGGGTTATCAAGCCAAACACTTGTTTTTAAGTGATTTTGGGTGATTAATGGGTTTTGGATCTTCAAATTGAGGATCCAAACACCCACAAGATTGAGAATAATCTCTACCTAATTCTTATATGGCAAATCATATGTAATAACAAGAAAATCAAAATCATTATGCCACAATCACTTGAAATAAACACAAAGCACCTCCTCATGATAATGATGTAGCAATGAATCTACCAAGACTAAGCAGAATGACACAAGAAATTCGAAGAAATTTTAAGCTACTTGTGAAAGCATGCACCAAAACAGTGCAGGGTGTTGCAAATCAATTGCCTCATCAAAATTATAGAGTGATTATTTAAGAATAGGGTTCATACTTTACTGCCCGTTCAGAAAAATGCTTTCCTGGTTGCCTTTGTCGAAGTGTGTGCAAGTCACCACCAGGGCAGAACTCCATAACCAAACATGAGAATTTGTCAGTCTCAAAGTGGGTATACAAAGTTGGAAGGAAGGGATGGTCCAAACATTGAAGTATTTCTCTCTCTGTTTGAGCTCGAAGAAGTTTCTTACGACTTGCTAAAGAAGCTTTGTCCATAACTTTCATTGCAAAATAACACTGTGTGCCACTCAACTCTGAGAGATACACACTTCCAATGTCCCCACAACCCAACCTCTTCAACAGCCTAAAATGGTTGACACCCAATACACCATCTCTTGCACGCACTGCCTGTATAGCTTCCCATTGTATATCATTGGCTTTGTGAGGTTTGTTGACACTGCTACTTAAGCTGCTACAAGTACTTTCATCACTCACGTCACTGCTTGTGCTCCCTCTGTTCACACTGCTTTTCCCACTCTCAACAAAATCGGCTCGTTCACTAACTTTGGTACTTCCACTGGTCTTTGCAATGCTGCTGGTCCCATCACTAATCTTAGCAGAAGTAGGGCTAATTTCATGCTGTACATTTTTATTTTTTTGCTCCACACTACTTTCTGGTAAGTCCCCAGCCTGACTCACTTCAGGACCCACACAAGTTGGCGCTTGTTTTGGATCAACAAAAGCCAAACCTGAAGATGCTTTATCAGCCAACAAACTTAAATTGTCTGAATTATGGGAAATCAGTGATTTCTTGTCCTCTGTGGTCACTACAGATATCTGTTTTGATGCACTTTGTTGCACACTTTGAGGTGGTTTTCTTGGGGTAACTGGTGCTGATTTGCTTGTCTTTGTAATCTGTAGAGGTGAGGGCCTGCGGAATTTTCCTTCTGTTGTCTGATTACTACTGGGTTTCCTTTGCTTTTCCGGAGAAATTCCAGAACTGGGTTTTGAGGCCATCGAAAGAAAGCAGATTTATTACACAGATCAAAATGGGAAAACCCATTACTCAACCCCAAACATGTCCAATCCACCAGCAGTCCTACTTGCTTTCATCTTCAAATATGTTAACAGTACAGTTGCGGATTTCCTACAATTGAGTAAAGTTATAAGTGATCACCATGCAATCAATTTATGCACAACGAAATATATTTTGCAAGGGGAAAAAAAAAAGAATAGATAGTAAATTGGAATGAAAAATTCATAAAACATAATCTAGGTTATCAACAGAATAGAAGCAAAAGAGGGACAAATCATGATCATCATTACATTTACATGATCCATGTACAAGACCCCAGATTAAATAAAATTAACATATTACAAGGCACAAACATCAGTTATCAGCTCTAACCAGACCATCTCCAAAAATTAGTAAGTCAAATCCCAAAATTCAATTCATTCAGAAACTAAAATGGAAAGAGATACTAACAAGCATAGGATTACAAGCGGACCCAGATCAAATATCATTTCCAAAAGAACAATCAATAGACACCAACAAAAAATTAACAAATATATTAGTGAAGTAAAAGCCCTATAGTAATACCTTAAAATGCCAATCCTTTTTCCAAGAAAAGAGTGAAACTTTCCAATATAAAATAAAGAGCAAGAAAAGAGAAAAATCAATCAATTCACAGACAAATGCAGTTCCTCTATAACTCTTAAAACAAACTAAACCCCAAAGTAACAGAAGATAATAACAAGGTAAAGAAGAAAGTCACACAAACAGATGACAGATCTCAAATCAAAGACCCACCCATCTGGATCCAGAACCCCATAAAGACCCAGAAGCTAAAAAACAAAAGAAATACAAAGATAAGCAAAAACCCACCAAGCAAATCACAAGAGCAGTTAAAAGTGAAGGGCCAAAAGAGAGAATACCTGGGTTGGTTCAAAAAGATCGAAGCTTTGAGAGCGTTTTTGCTTTGGTTGTGGGGCTTAAAGAAAGCACTACTCACTACTCACAATATACTCACTGAAGAGAATACTGTAGACACAGATAAAAGGAAGGAAATTTGTGAGAGCTCCCTCTCCCTAAAATGTGTGGAGAGAAGAGAGAGAAACGATGAAACAAGTTTCGTCTTTGAGGAGAGTCTGTTAAAAGAAAGTTGGGTCTACCACGTAAAGAAAGAAAGAAAGAAAGAAAGAGGGGTCAAAGCTAAAGTGGACTCTTTTTAGAGGTTCAATACTTTTTCTTTGGTTTATTATTTCATTTTCCTTTTTCTTTTCTTCTAATATTTTTTATTTTATTTTATTTTTATTTCTTAAATAATTTTTCTATTTTTCTCATCTAATTTCTTTGTAATTAATTTCTCAATTAGATAATATTAAAATAATTTTTAAAACTTAAGTTTTCATTTTGATTCAAATTAGCATATGCATTTGCGCTGTTAGATTATATTTAAACATAAATCTTAATTAAATTTTATAAAGAAAAATGTTTTATTTTTTATATTATTATTATTATTATTGGAACCGTTTTGTGTATTATTATAATTATTATATATACATTATTAATTATAAGGACCTCGGATTGGATGGCTTCAAGCTGTCTCTGACACACTTTGGGCTTTTAACACTTAGGGCATGAAGTTATTGAAATGAAAATTGATTCCCTATATTGCCTAATCTTTTTGAAAGTGGTCCTCAAAAAGTTATTTTTTGTGCTTGTTGTTTTTAAGTGTTTCTATTAATGTTTGAAATAATTTTTCTTTTAAAAAATATCATTCTAAAATATTATTGAGAAAAGTTAGGAATATAAATTTTTTTAAAATTTTAATATTTATAATATGTGATATTTATTTTAAAAACAACTTTAACGATTTCTTAATAATATATTTAACCGTGACTTTTTTTTATTTAAAAAATAATATCAAATAGATTTTTAATTGATAATTTTAATAATTTCAAATTTTGAAAGTTAAAGTTTAAAATTTAGATTTTTTTCCTTAATTTAAAATACGTATCGATTTAATTTATGAGAAATTTATTAATTAAATAAAAAATTAAAAGAATATTTTAATTATACTATAAAAAAAACTTTGTTAATTAAAACTTTTTTGACCTATAAACTTTTTCAGAGACAACTAGATTAGTTTTAGAGATAAGATTATATTAAATATAAAATTCAGTGGAAATATTTTTCTATTTTGGTAATTGACAATTGCATATGGGATTTTCCTATTATGATTAGCAAGTTCTTGAGAAACAATTTTCCCTAAACACAGGATTCTTTAAAAAAAAACTTGATTTTGAAGATTGTAAGCAATTATCAAATATCTGCTTTTGGGATATTTGGAATCTGAAGAACACCAAAGTTTAAGGAAATATTTGGAAATAAATGTCATTAATTCCAATTCCCATAGTATCTAAACGAAGTGAGGTGGACTGCATGCTTGCCAGCAGAATTATACCTTTGGAATAGGAATGTTTTTATAACACAAAATCTGACATTTGAATCTTTATAAGATAAAGATAGATTTTTTTTTTTTGCTTATCAAGTCCTTTGGCCAAAACATAGACAGCTCAATTATATTTTTGTTTGGGAAATAAAGTAGGGAAGAATAAAAAAAGGGAAATTTTCTTTATTCATTTTCTATTCTTTTGTTTGGATGGTAGGAATATAAATTTTCTTTATTTGTTTCAATTATCACCACTTTTTCCAAGTTTTCTCTCTAAATGAAGATATTAATATGTGATGTATCAAAGAAGGATTGTATTTTAATTTTTGTTTCTTTTGTTATCAAGAGTTAATTTGATTGGTAAGTAAATTGTTGCTTTCCTTATTAATCAATATTCAATTCTTTATTAACGAGGAATGGTTCAAGTGATAAAACACATTTATATTTTATAGTGAGATTTCATGATAGAATCGTAAAAAATGTACACATTAAAGTGAGATTTCATGATAGAATCGTAAAAAATATACACATTGAAAGGGATAGTCTCAAATTTTAAAATAATATTAATTTTATTAATAATAAAACGGAGGTAAAAATACATATGGTTATAAAAAAAAATTCAATTTTTTGAGTTTAGTAATTCATGAAAGTACATATAAATACATAATATATTTTAAACTCACTTGCGATAAATATTTAAGCTTAATTAACATATAATAACTTGAATAGAAAAATTATAGGTAGCTTGATAATTGATTAGGCTGCCAGCTAATCACATTTGATATGGTTATGATATGAAGCAAGATACGGTTATGAAAATCAGTGAGGTGCAATTGTTAAGAGACCAGATTTGGCAAATACCTAATCCTGTCCCCGCAAAAAGAAGAAATAAAAAATGAGTTCTTCATGGAAAATTAAGCCTAGTTTTTAGTAATTAGAGGCTTAGAGTTCAATGTTTGCCACATTCATTTAATTTCTGTGTCCAATAGACATGACATGTGGGTTGAGTGATGAGTGAGTGGGGTTTACTCCTACTACTAGGAGCTGCTGCTGCTGCTGCATATGCCTTCAATTTCATTATACTTGGATTCTGCCCATTTCATTTCATTTCATACTTCCAGACTAGACCTACATGCTACTGATTATTGTATAGGAAATAGGAGTTTCTTTATTTTTATGTTCAACCATCATTTTATTATTTCAAATAAGGCTAATTTATACTAATTATTGAGTAATATATAGGTTTAATAAGTAAATATGCTCTCAATTTTATATATTTTTGCAATTTTATCCCTTTTTTTTTATGTCAATTTTACTCCAATTTAAAATTTTAGTTGTAAGTCTACTCCAAAATTAAATTGAAATTAATCAGATTTTCCAAGTTTACAAATTTAATAATATTAATAAAGTTAAAGAGTTTAATTAATTTCGATAATAATTTACTGATTAAATTAACAATATAATATAATAAGTTTAAAAATGAATTTCACTTCTTAAAATTGTAACTTATAATAAAATTGCTACTAAAATTGGAGTAGAAAAAAAATTATAAAAATCATAAAATTTAAGGTAATTTCATCTATTATGACTTATATATGTATCTAGATTTAGTAAAATTGCTATCAATACATCTTTTTGATGTAAACAAAATATTTTATAGTAATATGAAAAATTTATAAAATAAAAAGATTGAATTTTAAAAAAAATAAAATAAAAGAAAGTATCACTTGTTCTTAAAACTTAATTAACACCCTTGTTAAATTATTGTTAGAAAATTGCTTGCATTATGAGCAGATAGTTGGTTGATCTGCCAAGCTAGTGGGTGAGATGTAGATAATCACTTAATTTGGTATTTTAATTATAGTTTTTGAGTAATTTAATTTCAAACTATAAGAAAATGTTAATGCATGAGTCAACCAATTAAGAAACCTATCCTATAATCTATGGGTGGCCCAATGAACATTCCAATCTTGTATAATTCTATTACACGAAAAACGACAATACGTTTTTCCTCTTTTTCCTTTTTTTCTAATATATCTAGTAAAGTTACTTTATTGCTATGTTACGTTCTTCTTAATAATTATGATAACTAATCTAACTAAAATCATCTATAAGGCACCAAACCCCATTTTTCACTGAACTTAATTTTCTGAGGTGGATGTGTATAAATAATTTTATTTATTGCCTGGAAAAAAAATATATTATTCACAAAAACTAAAGTGAATAAAAATAATATTTAATATGAAATTTATTGTGGAATAAATATGAAAATATAAAATTAAGCATTTAGCTTTGAACTCCAATTATAAACGAACTGGTTTAGGGACTGTTTGGTTGGCCAACTAAATACATCTAATTATCGATTGTCAATATACGCGTCGCCAATTGGAAAAATTTATGATGTTTGGTTGGCCAACTAAAAACTCCGATTATGGCAAAATTTATCTTCAATCGGTAAATTTCATAAGCAGTTATAAGCTGCTTTTAGCGATTAGCGATTTGGTAATCGCACTTTTATACCAATCACACATTTAGTTATCGCTCTATCAAATATCCCCTTAATGAATTTGGGTCTGAATCACTAAAACTCACACAAAATTATAACTTGAGGATGATGGCTCAAGATCCATGATCAAAGATACCCAATAAAAAAAGCTATAAATTCCCTCTATGCTTCAAATAGGTCATAAAATCCGAATCTCCTTTTATTCCTTCAACATTAAGCTAGTCGGCAAGAATAATAAAGTGAATATTTCATATCGGGCATTTTGAGTTACAATTCAATGTTATGGCTAATGGTCAATAGCAACTCATGCTCTACCTAAGGAACAATCAGCATAGCACAAACTTGTCCCTTCAGGCAACATGTGAACTTCTTTTTTATGAAAACAAGTATTAAAGAGTTTGATATAATGGTTTGTAATTAGAGTATAAAATGATGCCCCAACTACTATAAGGATCAAATCCATTCTGCATTTTCTATTCCCTTTCTTTCTTTTTAAATATTTTCTTTGTCGACAATATATCACCTTTTTTATTAAGAACTCTAATTCTAGCTAATTATTTTGACATTGAAGACATTTTATCAAGTTAAAACTTGACACTTTTTATACATTATTTATTTTTATAAGTTCTCAAATTCAAACACCAATTCAAATCATAAAAATCCATTAATATACTTTGAAGGTCTCAATATTATCAAAATTAATCAATATTGTGAAAATTTAAAACAATATATTTATATTTCGCGGAATAGTTGAATCAGTTAACTAAAAAAAATAAGCATTATATTTAATTACTCTATAACATTTCTTAATTTATTTTATTAAAAAAAAATTATTTAAAATTTTTATTAAATATTATCACAAGTCGGCTGAGACATGTTAATGATTAATATTTTTATATTTTCATTGAAAGATTTATAAGTAACTAATTAATTATTTAATTGCATAACTTCAAAAACTCTATCATATATCATCTCTCCATAAGTTCGGACTTGAAACCTTTAATCTTATGTGGAGATTTCTTGATTAAACAATTAGGTGTTAAATCTGCTATTAGATCCAGACCCTAAATTAATCATTTTACCTAAAACAATGATTTCTGTAATTAACAAGTCTTTTTAGTTGCAGATTCTTTTGTTCTCATAGGCCATTGCCAGGTATAACCACATGCTGCATATGGCTAGACCACTTATATAATTCCATTCAAATCAAATTTAGGCTTGAATTTATTCTATTTTGTCACATTGTATATAAAAAATTTGTTAATGAAAAATTACACTGTTTTTTAACTTTTATATTGTATTTAATATATAAAACTTGAGCAAAATTATAGGGAATAGAAATGAGTTTTCCCTTTTATTTATAAAATAAAAAACGGTGTCGTATTTTTAATATTTTTTTAACCCTCAATACATTTCTCATTAATTTTATTTTTATTATTAAATAAATGGTTAATTACTATTTTTTCCTATGTAAAATGACCTAATACATTAAATCTCCCCTGACCTTTCAAAAATATACTAACTCCCTCATGATAAATGTCATAATATATTATTAGATCATTTTGTCTAATTTTTCCTTTAGTCAATCCTCCAAAAATAATAAAAAAGATAGAAATATTCTTGCCTTTTAATTTTAATTAATTACATTCTATTTTACTTTAAATTTTTTTTAAAGATTAAAAAAATATATTTTCATATTTTTAATAAATTTGAAAATAAAAATATTTTTATTTTATTTTTTAAAAAATAACAAATAAAAAAAAATATTTTTTACTTTTTATTTTTAAATTTATCAAAAATATGAAAATAAATTTTTTATTTGTATTAAAAAATTTAAGAAGAAATAATTTAATTTCTTCTTAAATTATTTTTTAAAATAAAAAATAACAAATAAAAAAAATATTTTT
>CANXYC013087247.1:0-22311 GCA_948193065.1 Aleurites moluccanus | reverse complement strand
ACCATCAAGTAATTCAAACATTTTTTCTCCCGTCTTCGAATATTCAGAAGCATCAACAGATTCAAGAAAAATTGTTCCCTTGGGAGAATTTACTAAAAAATTTATCAAAGTTCTATTCTTCTTATCAGTCCAACCATCTGACATTATAGAACAACCATATTTCGCCCATTCCTCTTCATAAGATTTCATTGCAAGTTTCACATCCGAAACTTCCTTATTTAAAAAAGGTACTCGCACCTCATGGTAACTAGGTGGTTTCATGCCAATACCATATTGTCCAATCGATTCAATCATCACCTCAAAACTTGGATAATTGACGGCATTAAAAGGAATTGCTGCATCATACATCCATTGAGCTATATCTCTACAAGCTCTCTCCCTTAATTCCTTCTTGCATGCCTCATTGATGGTGGTTTGCTTCATGTTGGATTGTTTCCTACTTTGCACAACTTTTTCTGCATTAGGTGTGAAATATGTATTAATTGGACCTTTTTATCTTGGCCTTTTTTTCACATTTACAGGCTTGTTACTTCTTTCTTTAGAGCTTATGCTCAAATTTGCAACATCATCCTCTTTCTCATCATCACCATAAGTCTCAATATCATCAAAGTGAAGATTATGTGTTGCAACATTTTTTAGCATGTAACTCTGAATTTCTTCACGTACATGAGAAGGACATTTTTTGCACATTGTGACATTTCGAAATCCTCCAACAATATGTTTTGCTCGATAAATGCCACCTTTTGTTATTTTCTCACAGAAATTACAAACTATATCATTTTTGTTACTTGAATCATTCAAACGAATATACTTCCAACAAGGATCCTTTTTATAATTATCACCACTACTACTTTCCATGTTTTAGAGTTCAAATATTATCTATACCAAAATAAGAGCTGAAAAAAAAACCATATATAATATTAGCAATTTACAAAAAAATTAAAAAAAAATAACATAGTAAGTTTATATATATATATATATATACAGAAAAAAAAATAATAACAACACAGAAATACAATAAAATAAAATAATAATAACATAGAAAGTTTTTATATATATACAGAAAAAGAAATACAAAAAAGTGAAAAAAAATATAACACAGAAATACAAAAAAATAAAAAATAAATAATAACAACACAGAAATACAACAAAATAAAATAATAATAACAGAAAGTTTATCTATATATATAGAAAAAGAAATACAAAAATAAATAAATAAATAAATAACACAGAAATACAAAAAAATAAAAAAAATAACACAGAAAGCAGAAAAAATAAAAAAAAAATAATAACACATAAATACAACAAAATAAAATAATAATAACACAGAAAATTTATATATATATATATATATACAGAAAAAGAAATGCAAAAAAATAAAAATAAAAATAACACAGAAAATTAACACAGAAATACAAAAAAAAAACACAGAAAGCAGAAAAAAATAAATAATAACAACACAGAAATACAACAAAATAAAATAATAATAACACAAAAAGTTTATATATATATATACAGAAAAAGAAATGCAAAAAAAGTAAAAATAAAAATAACACAGAAAATTAACACAGAAATACAAAAAAAAAAATACAGAAAAAATAATAACACATAAATACAACAAAATAAAATAATAATAACACAGAAAGTTTATATATATATTTACAGAAAAAGAAATGCAAAAAAATAAAAATAAAAAAAACACAGAAAAAAAAAACACAGAAAGCAGAAAAATAAAAAAAAAATAATAATAACAACACAGAAATACAAAAAAAAAATAATAATAACACATAAAGTTTATATATATATATATATAGAAAAAGAAATGCAAAAAAATAAAAAAATAAAAACACATAAAAATAAAATAATAATAATAACACAGAAATACAAAAAATAAAAATAAAAAAACACAGAAAAAAAAACACAGAAAGCAGAAAAATAAAAAAAAATAATAATAACACAGAAATACAAAAAAAAAAAATAATAATAACACATAAAGTTTATATATATATATATATATAGAAAAAGAAATGCAAAAAAATAAAAAAATAAAAACACAGAAAAAAAAAAAAACACAGAAAGCAGAAAAATAAAAAAAAAATAATAACACAGAAATACAAAAAAAAAATAATAATAACACAAAAAATAAAAATAAAAAAAACACAGAAAGAAGAAAAATAAAAATAAAAATAATAACAACACAGAAATACAACAAAAAAAAAAATAATAATAACACATAAAGTTTATATATATATATATATAGAAAAAGAAATGCAAAAAAATAAAAAAATAAAAACACAGAAAAAAAAAACACAGAAAGCAGAAAAATAAAAAAAAATAATAACACAGAAATACAAAAAAAAAAAATAATAATAACACAAAAAATAAAAAAAAAATAATAACACATCAAGTTTATATATATATACAGAAAAAGAAATAAAAAAAATAAAAATAAAAATAACACAGAAATAAAAAAAAAATAACACAAATAAAAAAAAAATAACAAAGCAAAAAAAAAAAATAACAAAAAAAAGGGTACTGTGTTTTATATTAGTACTTATGAATCGGTGGTAGCAGAAGCGACGGCAGCGGCAAAACAGTGGAGCGCAGTAGCAGCGGAGCGAGGTAACAGCAGCGGCAAAATAGTGGAGCGCAGCAGTAGCGGAGCGACGCAACAGCAGCGTAACAGCGGCAGAGCGGCGATCCGGTAGTAACCGATCAGATCGGCAAGAAAAGGAAGAAGAAGAAGAAAAAGAAGAAGAAGAAAAGGTACCTGGTTATTTCTGTTTATTCTTTTATAGGACCGACATCTTTTTTTTTTTTTTTTTTTTTTAATCCAAGCTGCAAAGGCGCTCCTGGGCGTGCGCCTCGCGCCTCTACAGAGGCGGTCGCCTACAGTCAAAGGCGCGCGCCTCTGTTACGTCGCCTGCCTTTTGCTGTGCGAGGCGCAGATGTTGGTGCCTGAGGGGCCTTGCGCTGAGGCGCGCCTTTAATAACTATGTTAGATAGTTTATTATCTGAATTAATGTTGCACCAACAGGCAAAAACTATATCAAGAAACCCCAAGGTCTCATTATTCATAGGTAATTTTTTTGAGAATCCTTCACGGTGCCTTGTTCGAGTATGCGAAGTAACTCGCTCAACTCCATGGCGTTCTCTCTTTTACCTTGAAAAGGATTATTGTGTATGAACATGGCAAAATCAAACATCATGAATAATAGTTTATCGGTATTAACATTCTAATCTGTAACATTCTTAAATGGGAGAGATCTATTACCATAACTCGTCAATATACAATAGAATTACTATAAAATGAGCATTAGAGTGACATTTTGGGTTGATTATTATAGAGAACAAGACAATGACAATGCATAAAATCTTATAATCCTCATGAGCCGTGGCCACAGATACAAAATCTTGCTTCGATTAATAGGTCCAAGCCCAAGGGCCATGTTGCAATTTATAGTAAGCCCCAACAAACTGAAAGCCACTGCTGAATGTTACCCAAAACATTCAAGACCTGCTCATTAAAAGAAAAAAATTGGCCAAAGTCTACGCAACATTTGTATAAATAAAAATTTTATTTTATTTTTTATAAATTTATTAATAATTAAGAATTTGAATCATGAATTTGGATTTGAACTAAATTTCTTATTTAGATAATTAATATTAAGTAAATTTGGATTTAATTCAAATGCTTAGTAAAATCTATCACCTTAAAAATTAAATATTTCAAATGCTGTTTTTTACTTAATTATTTCAAATATATTATATTCATCTTTAATCTAAATTTTTTATTTTTTATTAAATTTTAAACTTTAAATTTTTTATATTATCTAAACAAGATATTTATAAATTTATATATTTCAAATTATAAATCTGAAATCAAAATTTTAAATTTAAATCTATGCGTAATATTATTTAGTGATTAAATAAAATTAAACTAATTTTATTATTTGAACATTTTTTAAATGTCCAATTAAATATCACTTTTTCAATAAATTAAAGAAAAAAAAAATTCTATTAGCTCAAGATCAAGTTCTACCTAATTCTATAATCTTGTTTATATATATATATATATATATATATATATGATCTCTTTGTCTTAGATATTTTTTGATAGTGTTTGATACAATTCGATTTTTGTTTTTTTTTAAATATAAAATTTTTGAGTATTGAATAATTTTTCTCTGTGTACAAGTTATGTTAGCAAGTTAAAAGAAACTGATGCTGATTTAACTTTTATTCACATGGTAGTCTGAAGGTTGAATCACATCATACTGTGACAATATATCCACTTTCACCTCTTAATGTGACATTAATTTCTTGCAGAACTTGATTTAATGAAAAATTATTAGATAAGACATAAATATAATAATTTTATTTATATAAAAATGAATTCATATATTAATTTATTTTTATATGTGTAGGTTGATTATATTTTTGTCCTATCTAATAATTTCTAAGTAAATATATAAGAACATAAAATCTTAAAATCAATCAAAATATAAATTAAATAAAAATATATATAATTTTTTCTTCTCTAGGAAGCTTATAACATGAATTTGAAACCTAACTAATTTGAGACTTAACTATAATAATTAATTAATTAATTAATCTCCTCTAAGTATAGCACTTAGCTGTAGCAAACTTGTAGACATCTCACTTGAAGAATCCCAAGTTAAGTTTGGCTTCCAAGCATCTCCTAAATTGAATGGAAATCCAATGGACTTCACTATCTCCCATTGTTCATTATTCTGATCATCATCTCCAATATTACTTGTATTATTCACTTGTGGCAATAAAGAACTATTTAATGAGAAGAAGCCATTACAATGGTCTTGTAGTGGTCCTCCAAAGTCTATGTTGCCACTACTCTCTCCAAGCATTGATGAGGAAGAACACATGTTTAGCAACATAGAATTAGAAACGCCAGCTGTGCATTTTGTAGAAGCTAATGTTTCAATTGGTGAAAAGAAAAAGTTCCCACTTTGGGTGGTGGATAATAATGGATTTAAATTTGTAGGCTTACTAAAATTGTAGGTGGTAAAATCTAAAGGAAAGAAATTAGTAATCATCGAAGGTTGATGATCATGATGATTATTGTTGTTAACATAATTCAAATGGATAGCTGAACTGCCGCTTTCTGTTGTCAATGGCGAGCCTTTGGCAAGTAAACAAGAAGAGGAAGCAGAAGGTTCAGGTAATATTGGAGAAACCCAAGATTGAGAAAGAGCTCTTTGTGCTGTAGAGTTAGTTTTCTTGAATATTCTGCATATTGCCCATGAGTCCTGCGAGTCCAGAAGAAAGATATTGTTAGTAGTGTGAGAAAGTTAACCGTGATATTACTTCTAATTTTTTTTTTAAATACTATCAATGAGCCTAAAGTCTCAATGATACTAAAATTATTTAGAGTCGTCTTCAAAACTGTGAGATCTAACTAAACTGTTAGATGCAAACCCTTTAGTCGGAGCACAATTAACTAAAAGCAATAGTAAGATGGAATATATATTTAATTACATTGGCAGGAATAGTTTTGTCGATGAATCTTTTGGGTGGAGTAGAGTCGGTGAGAGAAGGTAAACGAAACTCATGCATCATCCAGTCAGTTTTGATCCCTTTGGCAGCTCTACCTTTGTAGAAAACAAGGGATTTCTTTAAGCCTATGCATTTGTTCCCTTCTGAAGAATAGATAGGTCGATCTGTTCCTGTTGCTTTCCAAAACCCAGCTCCTGTTACCCTATTAGGCCTTGTACTATTTCTATACTTTCTATCTCTAGGGCAATAGAAATACCACTCCTTTTCTCCTGTAGTAGCTAACTCTGCAACCGAAATTAAAACATATTAAGTAATCAAATAATATAAAAAAATTGTCTCCAGAATTGTAAAGTTTAAAAAAAAAAAAAAAAAAAAGAATTAATTTATCGTACTTGGAAGATCCCATGGATCATATTTGTAGATGTCTAGTTGCTTGATGAGCTCGATGGAGAGAGGTCGCTGTTGAATCTTCCTTTTCAAATAAAATCCAACAAGTTCCTCATCTGTTGGATGAAACCTAAAACCTGGCAACATCACTTCATCTACTTTATTATCAACATTATTACTTTCGTCCATTGATTTTTTCCCTCTTCAATGAACTTATAACTAGAAATTAAATTAAGAAAACAAAGGAAACCCAGAAATGCAATAGTAGAAAAGAGAGCTCTAAACTGTGAAGCAAACCATAGAAGAAGTGAAGAACTCAAAGAAAGAAAAAGTGAGAGAGAAAGAGAGAGAGCAAGTTGGTAATGAATTAATTTGAAGGCAATATATGCTTCCTGAGAAGGGGTATGACTCCGAAGGATCAGCCGCCTTTTCTGGTGACTTTTAAAGAAGAAAGTGTGTGTTTTGCGAGGATCGTGTTGGTTCACAACTCACAGAGGAAGCTCTTATGGCAAAGCTCTTAAATCTTTAAAATCTTAATAGAGAACTACTACCAAGAAAACCCCAAGTCAAGAAAATGGATATCTTTTAGTTTATTAAAGACTCTTATTTTCTCACTTCTTGTGTTTAATAAGCCCATTTGGATTTTTGTTTTGTGTTTTGAAGGTTGGACTGGTCGGTTGGTTCCATTGATTAAGAACTTGTTTGAATTAGCATTTAAACTCCTAATAAAATGTTTGATAAACTCAATATCTAATGTAATATTTAAAGATTTAATTATGAATGAACACTAAAAATTCTAATGGTTAACATTA
This sequence comes from Aleurites moluccanus, assembly GCA_948193065.1. Classification (NCBI taxonomy): domain Eukaryota; kingdom Viridiplantae; phylum Streptophyta; class Magnoliopsida; order Malpighiales; family Euphorbiaceae; genus Aleurites; species Aleurites moluccanus. The sequence continues at coordinate 15,577 of CANXYC013087247.1, read as the reverse complement.
TATTGATTATTAATAAGGCAATAGCTAATTATAATTCTTAAATTAAATAAACTCTAAATATATAATTAATCTAATTATCGATTTTATCTTAAAATTTAACTTAAAAATCACCAAAATATATATATATATATATATATATTTTTATTTTTAAAATATTTTTTAACTGATTTTTATCAAGTCAAACCGTGAGATTTAGCCAAATTAATGAACCTTCATATTGATTTTGTTTTTTTATTTTCATTTTTATTTTTATTTTTATTTTTACCTTGTTTAATCCAACTTGAGGAATCTCAAGAAACCACCAAATCAGCAGTTTATTGGGATACTAATTATTTAAGTTTATATATATTAATTTTCCATTAATCACATTAATCCTATGAAAATTTTGCTCTATCCTTACTTCAAATCAAGACAAATTAAGCAAACTTCTAATAAAATAAACATAGAAAATAGTATTTTATTATCTGAATTATTATTTGGTAAGTGGAGCTGAACCAATTTCCAAGACATAAGCTCAAAAATATATTCAGCTGTAAAATTCCCATGAGCTTAGTTTAAGTTTAATTTAGTAATTTAGTATCTTAGAACCCTAAAATCCGGTTTCTATTCCATTCCCTCAGCTTCTATTCCACTGACTTTGTCAGATTTATAAATAATTTTATTTTTTTCTTTAACTCTAAATACAGAGGATTTTACTAATTAATAAGCAATCTTCTGATAATTAAAGTCTAATAGCTAATTATAAAACCCTTAATTAAATGGGACCACTCCCTGCCCTATTCTTAAGACATTTAGAGCATCTGTGTTGACCTTTTTTAAAGCCACCCATGTTTCTATAACGACTGTATATTATTGACTATGGGCTCTTAATTTGACTATGAGATAGAAATTAAGTTCCATTTTCTTGCCTTGTCACAATCCAATTTTATTTAAAAATGGTTAATTAATTATTCAGCCATATTATTTTGAATCTCTTTAATTTCTGTTAAATTACAACATGTTGAAGCTCTTTTTTATTTAAAATCTTGCTGGTTGAAGAGAAAATTTTCCTATAAATTTATGAAATTATTTTTTTAGTTGGGCTAGTTTAGTCTCACCTAGCTACTAAACAACTCCGGCTCTGTTAGCAGCTCAATTAGTTTGATTTTACTAAAGATTGAATGGGCTAATTACATTGAGATATAGCTTGTTGTGCTCTATTTTGCAGGAACAGTGGCAATCTAAGAAGTTTCTTTTGTTAGAAAAACTTTGACTATGTCTTAGTGCCATTATTGATGAGCTTTCAAGTAAACACTGGGTTAATTAGGATAGGATAAGGTAGGGTAGAATTTGTCTAACGGGAAAAGACTAATTTAGTTGTTTGGTAATCCAATGGGACCCTAAAATTTGGGAAAATAAAAGAATTTATACATTATTATATAAAAAAAATGGATAATATTAGATATAAAATATCATTGGAGTTTTTACAGATATAGTAAGAATTAAAGGAAGATAATCTCCTCATTATATTGTTTATTGTTCAATGGAATTGTGTTGAAAATATGAAAATAATTTTTTTAACCTTAAAAAAAAATTAAAACAAAAATAAAATGTAATTAATTAAAAATAAAAAGTAAGGGCATTTTGGTCTTTTTATTATTTTTATAGAGTTGATTAATAATTGATTAAGGACAAAATTGGACGGAAGGGTCTAGTAATATATTATGACATTCGTCAGGGAGAGTTTGTATATTTTTGAAAAGTCAGGAAAAACTTAGTGTAATGAGTTATTCTACAATGGGGAAATTATAATTAACCCTTTAAAATTTTATCTAAGTATGGTGCTAAAATAATAAAAAAAATTAAAAATTACTATTTAAAAGATGAATTTTAAACAAGTTTATATACTTAATTCAAATAAAAAAAAATTAATACAAATTGAATCAAGTGATATAAATGATCTATTTCAACAACTAAGCATGATTGAGCTAGTTCACATTTAATTGAGCCTTGAATTTATTAAGAGTAGATCAATTTATGAGATTAAGACTAAATTTAAAAAAATATTATAAATATTATAAATTCAGCTTGTTTGATTTATAATTTTCTTCATAAATTACAATTTAAAATCTAATCCATGCTTAGGTCTAGGTAAAAGTAGTCGATTATTATTTTATAGTACAAGTTATATTTCAAATAGTTCAAATTGGAAAGGTTTGAACTTTGAACGTAGACAATTAGACAATGGGTGTATAGTTGTTTAGTAGCAAGCAAAAGTCAAGTTCCTCTGGTTTTGTGGGCTTTTGGAAAAAACCGAAAACTATGGGATTCTTCAATTTCTTGCTTTTTGGTAATGCAAGGAATGATAAATTCACCCCACCGCCCCCTAAAAAAAAATAAAAAAAATTCTAATTTCATTACACATTTATAACATTTAGAGTCCACATTTTCAAGCTTAAATTTGCAAAAAAAAAAAAGGTCTAGTGCTTCGCAAGTGAAATAGTGAAAAGTAGTACTAACAATTAGAGAAGGGTTAATTATTTAATACATTAAATTTTTTTTAACTTTTTAAAAATACAATAACTCCCTTTAACGAATATTATAATATTTTACTAAATATTTTTATCAAATTTTTTCATTAATCAACTTTAAAATGATCAACAATAACATTAAAAAAATAGAAATACTCTTCTCTTTATTTTTAATTAATTACAATATATTTTTTTAAAAAAAATATTTTTAAAATTAAAAAATATATTTTCCTATTTTTTGATAAATTTAAAAATAAAAGTAAATAAAAATATTTTTAATTTTATTTTTAAAAAATAAAAATTTTGAAAATAAAAAATAAAAAATAAATAAAAATTTACTTTTTATTTTAAAATTTTTCAAAAATATAAAATGAATTTTTTATTTGTATTGAAAAATTTAAGGAAAAATAATTTAATTTCTTCTTAAATTATTTTTTAAAATAAAAATAATAAATAATTTTTTTTTATTTTTTATTTTTAAATTTGTCAAAAAATATGAAAATAAATTTTTTAATCCTAAAAAATATTTTTTAAAATAAAAATAAAATGTAATTATTTAAAAATAAAGGGTAATGATATTTATATTTTTTTATTATTTTTATTGATTATTTTAGAATTGATTAACGATAAAATTAGATGAAAAGGATATTAATTTAATGAAATATTCATCAAGGTGAAGTTAATATATTTTTAAAAATATTAATAAATTTTAGTGTATTAAATTATTTTATACGAGAAAAGAGTGATTAAACCATTAGAGAATTAAACGGGTAATTAAGGATTCTAAGGTCACTGAGTCAAATGCCAAACTCGGGACTCCAAATTCTGTGAAACTCCCCAAATCTAGCCCTCGGTTGGGACCATTTTTGTCTGGTCCTTGACCTAGATTTTGCTACCCAAACGTGTAACCAAAGCTTAATTAATTAATTAATTAAAAAAGGGTCAAATTAACTCTTCAAACTCAACCTCCTATACCTCTTTCTAAGTGAAAAAATAAAATTATAAAAACCCTCTTGCTAATGACAATCGTGTACTTTGCAAGTCTACTTATTTTTTTTTTTAAATTATTATATATTAATTGGCCTGACAACTTCATTAAATTTAGTGATTTACTTTAATGTCGTTGTTACACCATATTTAAATTTAAATATAAATTAATTTTTTTGAGTAAAATTCCTCTACAACTAGAATTTACAAAGTCAAGAAGAAGTGTGTTGCATTTTCATTTGAGGACTCAACAATTCCCTATCTGTACAAATTAATAAGAACATTAAAAAAAAAAAAAAAACTGGCATCGAGTGAATAGTGCCGTCTCGGTTCACACATTTCAGTTCATTTCTTTAAATAGTTCCAAAATTCTATTTTTTATTTATGAGTATTTAAAAAAAAAAAAAAAAGCGTAAAGAGTACTAATCACATTTAAATTTACATAAATTAAATTAAATATGATTTTTAAACGAATGTATTAAAAATAGTTATTTTAAATAAAATATAATAATATTTTATTTCTATCATTATTATCCAAAATGTAGATAAAAATATTTATTTATTTAAAATTATGTAAATTTTTAATTTTTAAAATACTCTGGTAAAAAAAATCAATTTAAATATATAAATTAAAAACAGAAAGTCACAGTCTAAACCCTGAAGTGCTAAGTAAGCTTGAGAGTAACAATTACCCATTTGAATAAAAATATTTTTTATTAATCTAGATAGATATATAAATTAATTTGAGAATACACGAGAGGGTGTGAATAAAAGAAAACATTAAGATAAATTAATTATTTCGTCCCTAAGTCATGCAAAACTTACTAATTAAACTTATATTATAACAAATCAATATTTTCAAGATTATATTTTTCTTAAGAACAGCTTAAAAAAACTCTAAATTGCTTTCTATAACATTTTTATTATTAGTATTTATGCAGAGAAGCAGCTTCATAAAACATAAAACCCATTAAAACAGATTGCAGCATTTGAGGGGCACAATTTTCAAGTGTGGAAACACTACCAAATGTTTCCTAATAAAGTCTAAGAGTGGCTAATCAATTTTACACATTTATCCTCCTCCACCAACTTTCTCTTCATCTAAACAACTTGTAAAAGAAAACAGAAAAATATAGATGGTACACCAGGAATAAGACCTCCAGTCATATATGTGGATAAAGGAACTCGGTCACTATCAGGTTGCCCGCAATAATTCCTTGATATCATATCCTTGGAGCTGTACGCAAAAAACAACCAAGATAAGCAGCAGATTCTTTATCAGATTAGTAAAATATACATTTGTCAGTCCCATATTATAAACCATTAAAGCCAGCTTTGAACGTCCTTCATGCAACAAAAATACCCATGAGAAGGAAGTAATATACCTGAAGCAATGTGAGAATCAGGATCACTCCAGAGTTCCAGAAAGCATGAATTGTAATTGAGGTTAGAAGGTTGCGAGTTTGAGCATATGAAAATCCCAGAGCGGTCCCTGCACAGGTAATGAAGTTCTGATTTATCCAAAAAATGAAGAACAACTTTCAAATCAATCAATTTGAAAATCATACCATTTGACATACAGCTTAAAATGTTATTGAAGAAACAAAGTAATGGTCTACATATTTCTTTTGTAAGAACACAGAAAATAACACAAAGTGTAAGCATATTACCTAATACAAACAGTTGGGGAAACTCTCCAGGAGTTAGATGTGCTATTGCAAATACGGCAGCACTAATTAGGACAGCAATTGGCGTAGGTACCCTGCAGAAAAATTGGAGGAAATATGAGATCATAAACAGAGTTCAGATGGAAATGGTTGGAAATGAATCATCTTAAGAAGAATTCCCAGAGAATCAAACTCAATGCATAAAATATCCCCACAGCAGGAGCATGGAAGTAAAAGTTTGTAGTCATTCATCCAAACAAAAGCTATGATTACTTATTACAGAAAGTAACCACAGCAGACTATAAAATGGAAAGTGACTCGAAAAGAAATACAGAAAATTCAAGATGAATGGCAAGAAAGCTAATTTTGAATATTATTCAGACTACTAAAACTCACATGGAATCCTTACCCTAGCTATTTAATAATAAATATTCCACCATTTAACTTCATGAAGTTCATATATACTGTGTTGATCTGCAACTTGTAAACTTAGTCTTGGCCAAAAAATTTTGCCAACTCTTATCATACTTATAATTAAAGTCTAGAGTAGCCATCAAACTTCCTGAAAAAGTGATGCAAAAACCTTTACCAACTTTCTCTCACCAGCTACCCAATTGCAGCTTTTAAGTTGTTTAGAACATCTCGACTCTCTCAACACCACCTCATAACCCTAAAGTAGAGTTTGGACTCTAGATGGAGGATTTAGAAATAGTTAAAATTTGGTATTTAAAGTTTATTTACTCAAATAGTATGGGTTTTTTTAATAATAAAAAAAAGACTCCTGAATAGGAACAAAATGCTTGGGATAAATATGAACTACCTATAAAGAAGGGGTGAATAAATTCAAATGTACTCTAAATTTTGGCTCAGGAACTTTCTTTTCTCCTTAATTAGTCTAGCTATTTATATAATTTGAACTACAAACACAAAGTCAATTACTTAGATCTCAAATTTCCAATCAAAAGACAACCTTAAAAGAATCAGGCATAGAATCTTGCCAAGTATCCATCATATTCTCATTTTACAAGTAACATATCATGGCAACACAAGTTTAAGACATGTTCTAATATCGAACATGTTAACCCAATAACCATCTAATATCACTTGCTCTCTAACTGAATCGTTGATCATGAAACATTAAAGTCATTTTCTCTATCTCCTTCCAATTAAAAACTTAATTCACGTTTATAGTTTCTGATTCTATTGAATAGTCAAACACTTTTTTCAAAATGAACAATAAAACACAATTTTCACAAACTTCAGCAGCTCTTAAAATAACTAAGGCTATAAAACCTTGTCGCTGATTTTAAAATTGGCCTCCATTTTCCTATGTCCTAGAGCATAATAATAATACAAATGCCCCCTTCCTCTCTTTCTCTCACATACAATGATCCTAAGCAAAAGTTCTTTTATCAAAACTAAAAAGGAATACTTGTTTCCAGAAATAAGACAGAAAAAATACCACTTTGTCAGAGACACCATGAAAAATCCGCGAAACACAGTCTCCTCCAGAATTGGAGCCAGGACACCAGTGATCACCACCAAGCAAGCAGTGCTACAATGGAAGTCCATATAATTAGTCCACTTGTTCAATTTTCAAATCTATATATGGCAATGGTAAGGAGTATTCCTTACAGGAAAAACATCCATTAACTGCTTTTACATGTTAACAACATATATAAAAATGGAAAACCTGTCCTTTGAATACCTGATACTTGAAGGTCCAATTAACGGAAGAAGCCGAATGAGAGCATCAGTCTGCAACCATGTTGCATAAATTGTTAAGGGTTACCTTGTAGTAAAGTTTTGACATTCACAAGCATATGCCAAACAGACAATCAAAGTCGCTTCATTGTTGAAACAAAGCATAATAAGCCTAATCAATCATATTCTATTTCCCCAAAAGACACAAATCCTTCAAGTCCACTTTATATGGTGTATGGCATCAATTTATTAATGCCCCAAAGAATGGTTTGTGTCAAGCAATACACATTTTTATTAGCTATAGTATAAATAATGGAGACATTGCAGCTTATCACTTTGAAGTTCAAATTTCAACATATGGTTTTTGAAAGATTGAGCAGATAATCATCTATGTGCCTTAAAAGAACAGAAGAAAATAGCTTAATTGAAAGTCAATTCCTAACCTCTCTTTGTGGAGTCTCACCACTAAATGCAGACATGGCAACTCCTGTCAATGAAATAGCAAGTAGAGCACCCACAAGACCAATCACTGCCCATAAAAGCCACCCCCTCCGTAGATCGAAAGGTTCCCTCAAATCTAAAACAATATAATTCAGTATTACTGCACTAAAAAAAATGCATCCCTGTTCAGACTAAAAAATGATGCAGAAGGTAGTAACTTATTCTAATTCTGTTTAGAATTCAGAGAAATCAGCATAATGAATATCAAACTACAAAGCATAAATGATAAAGTAGTGAATAACATTTAAAAGATAGGTACCATAGCGAAATATATCTTCAGGAAGTGGTTGAAAGGTGTTTGTGATACCATAAAGTACTCCAAGTACAAATACAGTAGTGATGCTGCGAAATTAATAGCTAAATGAAGTTAGACCTATCAGGAGCTTCAAACAAAGTTCTACCCACACTACAGCATTTATATTAAATAAATCATTGCACCTTCATTGACTTAGTGAATCCATGTTAGTTGCTAACTTGCTATTAGCATACACTGCCCACCCTAACGTTCTATTACAAATTTGCCTAACAAAAATCCTAAAGTGGAAATTTTATTACCAAATGACAAGAGACGAAACAGAATTGGTCCATACCTTTGGTCCAATAAAAGCAGCTCTGCCTTCTCATCTAAACTTAATTCTTCAATTTTAATTCCTAAGAGTGGTATAGCTGATGTCTCTGCAAATCCTGTCAAAACAAAACTGCCTGGCCAAAATATTAACACTCTTCTAATTTCTATAACTAATACAAAGAGAGAAATTAACAACATCAAAATCAAACCTTAATCCACAAGCGAGTGAGGTTAAGGAAGCAGTTTGCCATTGCCAAGGGACGTCCCATCTTTTAAGTATCGGCCAGTCTACTCCACTTTCCTGCAAAATCGCACGCGCACACACACACACACACACACACACACACACACACGCTATTATCATCTAATTTGCAATAAAGTTTATAATTCAACAAGAAAATAATAGTATTAATAAACTGAAGCTTTCAACCAAACCTGGCCGTCAAAATTGCCATTGGATTTCTCTCCAGCATTGAAGAAACAAACTGAACATGACCCTCTATCATGAACAGAAGATGACCTCGAAAGACCAAAGGTTGATGAAATTTTTGGTTTGTTGAGAAGAAGAGGGCGATTTTGCTTCGCTAATGATCCGAGTGAAGAATAAAGTGTTGGAGAATCAGAGATACAGTATAACGAAGACTGAGCTACAGACGTGAAGATAATCGAAACCATGATATGGGTTCTGCTTATTGGAAGTATTTGAATCAGAAATGTCGAATTTTTATGTGGGTTCTGCTACTGTGCAGAGAGTGGCCTCCTGCCGAGTGGAGGATAAGGCTGGAGGTTACCGTTCAATTTCAAGAGTCAGAACAGGGAGTAATTTGTTTTATTTATTTGGCCTAATAATAATCATAAAATTACAGATTAATTATTATTTTTTTCCTTTAAAAAAATTCAATATATTAATTTTTTTTCTCTCTCCATTTTAAATATATATGAATATTACAATATATTATTAGATTTTTTCACCCAATTTTCATATATTTTATCATTACTTAATTTTTAAATCTTAAAATGTTGAAAAAGAATAATAAAAAAGTAAAAATATTTTTATTTTTTTTATATTTTTAGTTAATTAATTTTTTTTAAAAAATATTTTTTTGGGATTAAAAATTTATTTTATTTTTTTTATAAATTTGAAAATAAAAAATAAATAAAATATTTTTTATTTTATTTTTAAAAATAAAAAATTTGAAAAAAAAAATAACAAATAAAAAATATTTTTTAAAAAAATATTTTTAATTATTTTTTATTTTCAAATTTATCAAAAATATGAAAATGAATTTTTATTTGTATTAAAAATTTAAGAATAAATAATTTAATTTCTTCTTAAATTATTTTTTAAAATAAAAAATATTTTTTAAAAAATATTTTTATTTATTTTCTTAATTTGTCAAAAAAATAAAATAAACTTTTTAACTTTAAAAAATATTTTTTAAATTAAAAATATAATTTAATTAATTAAAAATAATATGCATAATATTTTTATTTTTTTACTATCCTTATTAATCATTTTATGATTAACTAACAGTAAATCGTAATTAACGTCTTAATTTTATGATTGTTATTAGACGCTATATTAAATTATTATATAAGAGAAAAATTATAATTAATTATAAATTTAATTGAATTTATACCTCATGAGAGTGTTGATTTAATAATTTTTTAATAATTTATATTGAAAATATTTTTTATATATATTATTATATTATAACTAATACTAATATTAATGATAAATTAATTTTTCATTTAAAAATAATTACCACTTTCTTTGACAAAAAAAAAATTTCAATTAATTTTTAGTATCATTCCAATAATATTATTATTATAATGTGTAAGATTTTAATTAATTAAGTTGATTTTAATTTTGTTAATTTAGTTATTTTTATATTTAAATTTACTTATATAATAATAAAATTAATAGTAAAAGCTACTATTTGTATATATCTTTAATTGTGTACTAAGGAAATGAAATTATAAGTATTACTTTTCATGAGAATTGTATTATTTTTTAATTATATTTATCTAAATTAAGCAGTATAGTAATATTTCAAATAATTTTTTCTACTTCTATGACTTTAAAATTATTTGAAGAGATGATAAAATTGTACAATTAAATACTCTAAGTATTGCTTATTATAAGAGAATATATAATTATATCCTTTATAATTGTAGCAATTTATTTTTGCTTTTCATCATTCATGGGGTTTCACATTCTTTATTGGACAATAATTTTTATTCTTTTTTATTTTATATTCATAAATAATTTTATTACATATATCTAAAAATATATTTTACTAATATAATAAGTACTAGGAGGATCACGAGTACAAAGCCTTTCTCTCTTTGGCACCATGCCTCCCATAATTTAAGTCTCATATTTAGTTTAATTATTTATAATAATTATTAATTATTAATTATTAATAATAATTATTATCTATTTTTTATAATTGATAATTAATGATTATTATTTAATAAGTAATTATTATAAGTATTTAGTAAAATTATTATTAGTTGTTAATTATTAATATGTTTAATAATCATTAAAAATAAATATTTTTATTTAAATATTATTTTTAAAAAATAATTTAATTTTTTTACTTAAATAAATAAGATTTTTTTAAAAAAAATTAAATTAAAATTTTTATAAATAATAATTAATATATATCTATAAAAAAAAAATAACAATTGTGTATGAAAACTTTACCATACACTCATTTAATAGGGTTGAGGGGACTGCTTAGTATTTTTATACAGCAGCCCCTCATGTGATCTATTTTAACTACTTAAAAATTTTTAAAAAATTATATTTTGATAGTGTTTGATGTAATGAATTTATTGATGTATTTTTCATGCTAAACAAAAAATATTTGGACTGCTAAAAATGTATTGGAAATTTTATGTATTATATTTAATGATCTAGATTTAACGCATTTTCAATATATTTTTAGTAGTCCAAATGATTTTTATTTAACATGAAAAATGCATCAATAGATTCATTACTTCAAATACTATCAAAATATAATTTTTTAAAATTTTTTTAACCATTTTTAATTAGTTAAAATGGATCATATGAGAAGATGTTGCGTAAAAAATACTGAGCAACCCGTCAATTCCATTTAATATAATAATAGACTGTCAACGGCTCAAGTTTAGTCCAATCAACATTTATGGTATTCCAGAAATCATTCAAGACATGTTCTATGATCTTGATCATTCATAAAGTTTTACAGATATTAATCAAAGTTGTACTTTCTATCTTGAAAAGAAGCCTAAAAAAAAAAAAAAGTATTAGACATATCTTATAATATGACACGTGAATTAACTAAAAAAATAGTTTCAAAATAAATTAAAAAGATGCTAAAATAATCATTCTTCTATTTTAGTATTTTGTGTACCTTGTATTATCAACTACAAAATTAACCTATAGTTAGTAAATGAACTTGCTCTTTTTCATCATCAAGATCTAATGTTAGAATTAGATATTCGTTCATTATAAATTCTTTATTGATATGTTTTTCAAGTGGCTGAGAAAGTGATATAGACTTGGTACAGAAAAACTAAAACAAAAAATACTAAGGACCAAACTAATTTTGAGCATATTTAAAAATCAAAATAGAAGATGCATGCATGATTTTAGTATTATATAAATTAATGCGATATTGCTTATTTTATCTATGTGATAAATTATCCAAAAAAATTCAGATACATCATTAGTTTATATGAAGTCCAAGTAGATTTTGATAATTTTTGCTTGTTACTTGCATATGGAGGAGTATGCCACTGTCGATAACTGAGTGTTTGATGATGATTAGTCATTTTCTCGCTGATAATAGTGATTAAAGTATTATTTTTTGTGATTCAATATCGTTTTTTTTTAGAAAATGAGTTTGGATAATCGATAAATATTTATTTATTTTTTAGTTTCCATTAATTTAAAAATTGTATGGAGCACGCATGGAGATTATGTGGCTAGATCTATTAATTTTAGCTGAAAAAAAGAAAGGAACATAATTTTTAGTTTCATCCCCATAGATGATGCCAATTTTTAGTTTCATCCCCATAGATGATGCCATTTTTTATGAAACAAAAAGTACTTCATTTCATTTTTAGAGAATTTCCTGGTGTGAAGATGATAAAATAAATTATATTGAAAGAGAGTAAATTAATCAGGAGCTCATTTTGATGAGGCACAAAGTACTTTATTTCATTTTTAGAGAACTTTGGTGTGAAGATGATGAAATAGAATCTTTAGACAAAGAGAAATGGATAAGGAGCTTATCAGGGCGCACTCAACAAGGATACTATGATGTCTAAATTAATAAGCTTGAGGATAAAGAAACTTGGAGGAAGAAGAATTGGTCTCTTTATGGTTTTTGTAGAGTGTTTTTCTTTTTAGTGTGAAAACACTTGCATGAGTGAGTACTTTTAAGCTTACTTGCATGAGTGAGTACTCTTTCCTTTTTTAGTGGTTTCATTAGATCGGTATATGAGAATAAGCAGACATGTGACAATATCTTAATGGCAGAGAAAAGAGGTGTCTGAATTGATAGAATAAGTCATATTTCTTGTGTTAGTCTTCTGAAATCATGCATATACTCGTGTGCTGTAGAGAGATGACATTATTAATGTATTGTGCTCAACTCCTTATTCTGATATGAGTCACATTTCTCTATGGTGAATGTTCTATTAGAGCTCTTTGTCAAGAAAAAAGCCAAATGTACTGCTCATATTCAAATTGGATGATCTTTATTAGGGATACAAGCAACTTTGTATTGAGGAGTTTGTATGTCTAGCATTCGAAGAAGTTTGACATGTATATGAGATACTTTTTTTTGTTTGCTTCTTATATTTCAGCATAATAAGGGGTCGATAGTTTTTATTCCTCATCAAGCCTAGAAACATCAAAGCTCCCCCATATCATGTGACAAGAAAATAGAGTTATTCTTGTCCAAATGATGCTGAAATGAAAGTGAAAATTATCTCCAACCTTTAACTTATGGCTACCAAGATCATCATCTTTACATCTTTATATTTGCTGTGTATAAATAATAATTCCTTGATGGAATCTAGCCGCTGATGATATAAACATGGTAACGGAGTCGATAACCATTTTTTTTCTCTTTCTACTAAGTCTATTGAACAGCAATATATGCAAAATACTAAGTAAATAATTACGAAATGGTGAGTTTTGCTAGAAGTGGGGCTCATGGTGAACCACTAATGGTTCTGTTTTGTTTCTCTCTTTTTTAAGCTAAATATTTTATAGATGGGTGTGTTATCGTCAAGAAATTATTGGATAAATTTAATGTAAATAAAAATAATCTTTTTATAATTATATATGATTTATTTTTTATAATTTTAGATGAGATTCACTTCACTTTATTATAAATGTAAAGTGTATTGTTTTTGTGAATTATCTAAGCATCTCATAAATACGACAATTTGATACATGTCTTAATTCTTTTTGGTTGACTCTAATTTGTTTTTTTTTTTTTGGTTGACAATACATGTCTTAATTCTAATACCATGTTAAGGAAACTAACTCTGGACGGATCTATGCAGAGTATACAAATTATGAATGCAAGATTTAGCCTTAATTAGAACAAAATGTTATCCATGGGAGACTACTAGATATTACCTAATGTACGTAAAATAATACACTCTCTCTGTAATAAGGGTTAATTTCAGTTATAATTCTTTAATTTTGGATATACGTATATTATGTACATAAATTTCAAAACGCTATATAAATATCTCTCAATTTCACTCAACGATTACATAAAAATTTTGTTCAAAACTAACGAATTACTGGTATGATTTCACAACTCAATTTTTTTTAATTTTTTTTGTCACGTCTAACATACCTACAGTTAATGTCTTCCCTCCGCGTTAGGGGCGGACCTATTACATGAACTCCAAGCTTTTAAAAATTTATATATATATATATAATTTTTAATATATTCTTAAAATATATAATATTCGCCCTATCAATTTTAAAATATTATATTGACTCCTTCAAATTTTTAAAATTAATTTTTATATTTTTAAAAATATATTATATTAACCCCTCAAATTTTTAAAATTTTCATTTTATATTACATATTTTTAAAATATATGCATTTATTTCCTTCAAATTTTTTAAATTTTGTCTATTACATGTATATTAAATAATTTTTTCTTAAACTATATATAAATTGTCTAAATTTTAAAATTTTATTTATTATCAATGTATTATTATATTTATATACAAATAAATATTTTACAATATAATAATGATACTAAAAATTTTAAAAATTTTTATATTAATCTTAAAAATCTGATTTTTTTTTTTTTGTCCATGATAATTTTTGTCCTCCTAATCCTTAAAGTCTAGTTTCACTCCTGCTCCGTATATGTCAGGGTTAATTTTACTTATCCTCTTCTAACTTTAGTTGTACGCATATTATGATACTCAAATTTTAAAATATTACTTAAATATGTGCATGTTAAGTCAAATAATTTTTTTTATTAACCTACTGAAATTAAAATAAAAAATTATTTAAATTATAAAATAATCAATATGATTTAGATATAAAGAAAATATTATTTATTAAAAAAATGTAAATATTTGAAACGGATTCTAAGAAAAAATTAATTTTAAATCTATTTCCTTTTATTTTATAATTTGTTAATATGATAATTTTTTTTTATTATTATTCTTTTAGATTATATAGAATTTTTTTTTAATATTTTTTATTAAAATCGGAACTTCCTGGCTCTTACATTTGAGTTATGTGTATTTATTGCATCTTGCAAGAAATTAACTTAAGACCCCTTAAACCTTTTGTATTTTATCTAAGTAATGTACTTAAAAACTAAACTAAATTGTAAAAAACCAAAGTTAATCGAATTGAATTGTCTTATACTATTAGCTTTCGATTTGTTTTTAGGGATTTTTTCAAAAATATCAAAAAAAATAAATAATATTTTGTTTTTATTGTTAGAAAAAAAAATTCAAAAATACTACATATCTAAAAATATTTTTTCAAAAATATTGCATATCTAAAAATATTTTTTTAAAAATACGACATATATCAAATATACATTAAAGATATATTATATGTATACCAAACATATATCAAAAAATAGTAAAAAAAAAAATTATAAAATTGAAAAAAAAAATAAAAAATAATATATTTATGTAATATTCCCTTGTTTTTACAGTTATGTGGGCAGGTTTAATATAAATGGGCCTTAACATGGTCGAATCCCACAATTTCATTTGTATTGGACTGTACCCCAATACTTTAAAATCCAAAACTCTTAGGCCATCTACAACGGGACTGCAAAATGGTGTTAATCTCCAATCTAATTGTATTTTGCACTGTAAAATATAGTTGATGAACAGTAAAACATCATTTTGATATTTTACTGTTCATCAACTCTAAATTTTTTTATTTTATTTTATGTATAAAAAGTTTATAATTAAATAAATATTTTACAAGTCCATTATTTTTTTTTTTTTACTTTTATTCTAAATAATATATAAATAGTAAATGAGTCATTTTAATTAATAAATTATTATAATTTAATTTATTATATTATTACTTTGCTAAATTGATAATTAAATTTTTTTAATAAATATGTAAATTATA
>CANXYC013087152.1:0-20975 GCA_948193065.1 Aleurites moluccanus | reverse complement strand
AGAGGCATTGGCGAGCTAGGATTGGCAAGCTGGGATTGGCGAGCTGGACTAGCGGATTTGAATTTGGCGAAGCGGGATTTATTTACTGAGGCAGTAGCCTATTTAAAGGGACAGTAACTGATGCTTTGAAACACGTTAACTCATTTTATTTCTCCTCTGTGTGCTCAGTCATTCCTTTCTTCTCCAAAAGGAACCGAAACACTATTCATCTTCATTCTTCTTCAGATTTCATGATTTCTCCATCAAAATTTATGGAGAAAATTCGTGAAAATCATACATACATTCTGTGTTTATCCCTTTTCTGTTCATAACTTGTGGAAAGGAGCTGGAAATATTCAAGGGCAGTGAAGGGAAAATTTCTGCCATTTTAATCCATCTGAGGTAAGTGATTATTTGTTGGGTTTTATTGATTAAATAGATATTATTTAGGTTGAAATAAATGGGTTTAGTGTTATTTTACCTAGATTAATACTAATTTATGGACATCCCTAAATTTGAGGGTTTATATGGGACTTTAAGATATGAATTGATAAATTAGTGATGGGATTCATGAATTGATGATAGAATTAGTTAATTAGATGTAAGTGAACACTTAATTGATGATCAATTTGATGTGAAATTATAGATTGCGAAAACTGAATTTTCAAAGTAGCCAAAAATTGGGGATTTTGAGGAATTGGTGAAATTGGCTATCTCTTTGGCTATTGGAAGGCATAGGTGAGTTCTACATGCATCATTTGTAATATTGAATTGATTAATTCTATTGTTGGACACCATTTGGGAAAAACCCCCAAATGAACGAACCTCCCATAATTGTATTATCTTTGATTTTTCCTTGAAATTATACTTATATTCTTTTATCTAATCAATCCATATATATTGATATATAATTTTGCTTTATTGATATTACCATTTGAAATCACCGAACCATATTCTCTTGACTTATAAATTATTCTTAATACCAAACTTTTGATTGATATTGGATTTTGTACATGGCATAGCCATTATCGAAATTGAATATGAATGATTGAAACCGAACTGATTGATTGATTGATTGAATCCGGATGCCATTATTGTTTATGGTGTCCCTTGTTATTGACCCTGATGTGGTTGTAACAGAACTTCCGATTCGACAAGGGAGTGGGGAAATACTGTCAACCTTGTGCACATTGTATATTTGTACCCTAGCTGGGAAGGGTTATGATCTCGATCATAGGGCCTGATCAGCCTTATGCTTATTTGCCCTGATATGGATGATTAGGACCTACACGGTCCAATGATTGATTATTTGGAGATTTATGATTTATTTTCATACAGTCCATCCCATTATCTGTTATTCCATATATGTAACAAAGCTATATGATATTCTTGTATCTCATTGATGGATACCATTGTGTACTTAATATTTATTCAGTTCTTTGATACATTATTGAACGATATCTTTATTGATTGACCCTTATTATTTATTGCGATACTTGTGAATTCACTGAGTATCATCTACACTCACCCATTTATTGTTTACCCCTTTCAAGAGAGGATTAGAGTTGCAGAATCCAGACTTCTATTTCTCTAAGGATTCTGTCACAGATTTCTGATATATTTACAGATACTCTATTTTGTATAACATTTATTTTGGTGTTCATGATCTAGCTGATCCATAGGTATGTACGGATTAGCTAGGAAATGAACAAGTATCTGATGATGATATTATGATATAGAAAATATTATGAATTGATGTGATCTTGTGGGAATTATTAATACAGCTATTTCAGAATGTATTGCAGATTAATAGAATGATTGATAATAAATGAATATGATATGTATATATATTGAATTGATAGGATTGATGTGACTGATATTGGGTTCTACGGGTGTCGGTCGCCATTGGCATCTCCCGTGACCTAGGACCGTCGCGGCTCGCGAAAGCGGGTTGTGACAAAAACATATTAATTTAAGAAAGAGAAGAATTTTTGGTATTTTTGGATTTGAAGCTATGAGACAGCTTACCTGCTTATCCCATTGAATGAGAATCAAAATCCATAAAGTTCTCCCTTCGTTTGAGTAGATTTTAAGAAAAGATTAATTTTGTGGTTCTTTTAATTGATTTATACCAATTAATTTCGAGGTACGAATACGAAACCTTAGTTCATGGAGGATGACTTCTTAGAGTTCGCTCGGATCGGAATTTCACTTTGGTTTGGTAAGATGAGTACTATGACATGCTCCGAGTTAATGCTTCTAAATTGACTAAAAAAGAGATAGCTTTAGGTATTCTATTCCTTCCACTCAAAGAGAGTTGGAGAAATCAGTTTGAAATCAAAGTAAAATGAACCACTTATGATAAAGAATATTGAACAATAAGGGTGAATGAATAACCAACTAAGAAAAATCTGACTTAGCTGTTATATAACTCAAAGTCGGTGTGTTTTGAGAAGTGAAATAAGCCTTGTATTTATAAGAAAAGTCTAGGGTAAAAAATCACGTGTTCACAATAATTAGAGAATTTTAGGCTTTATGGTGAAGGAATAAAGAAGGAAGACATAAAATTCAAGTAGAAAAAAGAGGGGCGACCTATTTATAGAGTTATGTTACTGTTTACGTTACTGTTCATTGAAAATTTTCACTTTGGAAGTACAATTTAAACCGAATATATCTTATGTTACAGATATGCAATCACTTTAATTCTTTTTTTTTTTAACTTAAACTAGACACATAAAGATATAACATATCAAAAATTTAGCTTAAAATATACACTACAAAATTCATGGTGAATTTTTAAAATTGAATTCATCTCTTTGCAAGTGCTCTATGGGCAAGTTTTGTTTCCATGATTGTATCTCTAAACGTGCATATCCAATTTAAAAAAAAATGATTTGCAGAAACCTAGTCACACATAAATGAAAACTTTTATGTTTTACACATTGTCTAATTAAGCATCTCAAGTCCTCAAATTAATTAGACAATCTTATACTACCTACAGAAGTAGCAAACTAAATTAGTCCTAATCAAGGTGAAATATCTCCTCACACACATAAAAGTTAAAAAATTGACTTACAAAAATATAGATGAGATATAACGCTGTAATTTTTATGTTTTGCATTTTTCCAAATTCCTTTTTAATACTATAAAAAGGAAGTTGAAACATTCTGCTCACTTCCAAATTTTAAAATCCTTAAAACTATTTATAACTACCAATCTATTTCTCTTCCTTCCCAAACCAACTCAAACCAAAACTAAAATCCAAATCAAATCTCAAAGGTTACAAAACATTTAGAAACTCTAAAAAGACTATGAAAACAAAAATCAAAGTAGAACATAATCAAAAATCAAAGATAAATATCACAAACAATTCAAACTTATATAGAAAATAAAAATTAATTACATATACAACTCAGAACATATACAATACAGATAAAGAGTATTATATTCTTCTCTCCTAATAGAAAATTCATCCTCCAATTTATGAAACAACTTGCCTTAAGCATGAAACATATAAGGATCTTAGTTGTGCATACTAAGTTCACTTTCCCAAGTGCATTCTTGTATTGATTGGTTTATCCAAAGAACTTTCACCATTGATATATTCTTATTTTGAAGTCTTTTAATCATTTTATCAATGATGGCTATAGAAACCTTATAATAGGTCAAATCTAAATTAATATCTAGTGGTTGGGCTTGCAACACATGTGAAGAATCCATAATATACTTGTGAAGCATAGATATGTGAAACATCGGGTGTACACCATCCAAACTCGGTGGAAGTGCCAAAGGATATAAAAAAATCTCCAACCTTATCTTGAATCTCAAAAGGTCCAATGTACCTTGAAGATAACTTGTCATTCTTCTCAAATCTCATAACTTACTTCATTGGCGATATCTTTAAGAAGACCTTATCACTAACGGAAAAGTAAAGATCCTTTCTTTTAGTGTCAGCATAACTCTTCTAACAACTAAAAGCAGTTTTCAATCCTTCTTGAATCAAAAGTACTTTCTCAAATGTGTATCAGATCAAATCAGGTCCTTCGATGAACTTTTATCTAATCTCATCCCAACAAATGGGAGATTTACACTTTCTCCCATATAAAACCTCATACAATGCCATCTGGATCGTAGAGTGATAACTATTGTTGTAGACAAATTCAATCAATGGTAGTTGTTTGTCCCAATTCCCTCCAAAATCTAAAATGCATATACTTAACATGTATTCTAGAGTTTGGATGGTTATATTTGACTGCCCATCATTTTGAGGATAGAAAGCCATACTGAAATTTAGTAGAGTACCTAAGAATTCATGTAACTTCTGCAAGAATCTGGAAGTAAATTAAGTACCTCTATCAGAAATAATCGATAACTGAACACTATGTAATATCACAATCTCATCAATATGCACTACTGAGAAGCTGAATAGGTAGTCTTCACTAGAAAAAAGTGAGCTGGCTTAGTCAACCTATCCACAATCACCTAAATTGAGTCATGTCTACTTGAAGTCCTTGGCAACCCTACCTCCAAATTCATAGTTATCCTTTCCCATTTCCACTCTATCAAAGGTAACTGTTGAAGCAACCCATATGGTTTTTGATGCTCAAACTTAACAAGTCAAACATTTAGCCACAAACTATGTTATATCTCTTTTCATTCCATACCACCAATATGAACCTTTAACATCATGGTACATTTTAGTGACACCTAGATGTAAATTGTAGCTAGCATAATGAGCCTCTCTCATCACTTTCTCTTTTAGATCATCCATTATAGGAACACATAGTCAGGTACCATATCTCAATACACCATCTTTAATGGTGAATACATGAGCTTTTTCTAATTCGACTGCACTTTTCAACTTAACCAAGTGAGGGTCTTTATCTTGAGCATCTTTAATATGATCAATCAACAATAGTTTAACTCGAGAACATTGTAACAATATTCTAGTATCAGACAGCCCAAACCGAACATCTAAATCATGCAAACTTTGAAATTCTTTAACCAATGATCGCTTACACACTTGTATATAGGCCAAAATCCTAAGAGATTTCTGACTCATGGCATCAGCTATTACATTAGCCTTTCTCAGATGATAAAATATCTCCTCACACACGAAGGTTACTAATGTTCTCATATATTAAAAAACTGCAGTTGTTAATTCATCACGTAAAATCCATAATCAAATATCATTAAATTAAATTGATCATTTAATTTAATATAGTTACTTACATGAAACCTCTACGATCTCTTGTCGCTAAATATATGCCCATTGTGTTTCTTTGTGTGTGCATGAATAAAAAGCTCAATGAGCAGTGGGTCATGACCCAATCTCTCAGCCTATTAATAACAACATATATATTAAACTAACATTTAATTAAATTTAAGCATTAAAATTAAATAATACTCACACTAATGTAAACATTACCAACTATCTGTTGTGTTATGCATGGGATAATGATCCACTAGTATGTCTGGATAGACTAGCTCCTTCACCTCCAGTCTCAGACATTCTGTTATGGCTGCTTTGTTCAGAAAGCCTCTTGAATTTTGGAGAAGCCTAATATTTGTGCCACCTATCCTATGCCTTATCAGATATCCAAACTGGCTTCTGCTTCGTCTTGATCTCGTTCAACATATTCTTATAGTACAAATCAGCTTTTTTAAAGAAGGTTGTATGAACAAGAACATCTATAGTAGCCCCCAACTGACATTATTTTTTTAAAAAAAAATTAACAAACATTTATCTATTAGTAAATTTAGCAATGGAGCATATATAAAAGGTTTACATCATAATAAATAACTATTATTACCAATATCAAAATTCTACCGAAATTCGGCAGAATTTCCCCTATAATATGAATATCTACCTGCTAAAATAAACAATCTATAACATAAAAATCATTCAATTTTCAATAATATAATATCATAGTTCACACAATTGCAGATTTTACATCAATTTCGACAGAATTTGCTATATAATTATAACATTGACCTCATGCAAAAATTCAAATCAAAACACTTCAAAACTATTACAATTATCACATCCTCCAACTACACAAACTTCAAATCAATTATGCCCCTTCTATGCATTCATTATATCCCATCTACCATAACAACAACATATTCAATCTATTCTTAGTTTTTCAATGAATATAAACTTGAAGAATTTAGCGAGTCATACCTTAAACTCATCCCAGTAAAAGTCTCGGGTCCTTTTGCTTACTTTTTTCCAAGTATACCCCCTCAACATCAATCTTTTCCTAGAAAATCTTCCTAATGATGCTGGAGCAACGATCAAATGGCTCTAAACTAAGAAAAAAACAATTAATATATAAATAAGCATACACATATAATTTATAAGCTTGTGAAATATATTAACAAGAAGTCGCAAATGAGGGGATAGTACCCGATGTGCATCAATATCAGTAGTAGCAAATGGAGATCCCAAAATACCAGCTTAGGATGATGGGGATGGGGCAGTGGATACAAAAGTGAAGGGAGAAACAAAAGTGGAGGATGAAGCAGAAGTGGGCTAAAGTGGAAAAGTGGAGGGTGAAGCAGAAGTAGAGGGTATGTAGAGGTAAAGGGTGGTGCCAATATGAAAGTAGGTGTAATAGAGGTGGTGGGCGTAGCTAAAGTAATGGAAGGGATGACTGTTGATGGTGTAGAATAATATGCACCATCAATAGATGATGTCAATGGAGGCAGTGGAGGAAATAGTGTTTGAGTGATCGATGTACCAACGTCAAGTCGCAGACAAACTAACCGAGTAGTAGGCAGTGGAGTAGGTGTCCGTCTGCAGTGAGAACCAGGTGGAACCGATCTACCTCGACTGCAACCTCGGTCTGATGGAGTGCCCTCACGACTATCGCCTGTAGACATCTATAAAAAATGTTAATTTTATTAGACTTGTTTAAATTAACAAACTATATTGATAAAAAAAATAGTTAATTTAAACAAGTCTAATAAAATTAATATATTTTTTTATAGATGTCTAAAGGAGGCAGTAGTGAGGGCACTCCATCATGCCGAGGTAGATCGATTCCACATAGTTCTCGCTACACAATTAGTTCGATGTTGGTACGTCGAGCACTTAAACACGATTTCCTCTACTGCCTCCATCAATGTCATCTACTGATGGTGCATATTCTTCTACACCATCTACAGTCATCCCTTCCACTACTTCGGCTTCGCTCACTACCCTATTGCACCTCCTTTCATATTTCCACCACCTTATACCTCTACACACCCCTCTACCTATGCACACCCCTCTACTTCTGCTTTGCCCTACACTTTTCCACTTCAGCCCACTTTTGCTTCATCCTCCACTTCTAATTCGCTTCCACTTATGCACCCACTACCCCATCACCATCATCTATAGTTGGTATTTCAAGATCTCCATTTTCTACTACTGATACTTATGCATATTAGGTACCGCCACCTCACTTGGACTTCATATCATGGTAACCCGTTGAGGGTATTTTAATATATTTCACAAACTTATAAATTATATATGTATGCTTATTTATGTACTAATTGTTATTTTCTTAATTTGGAGCCATATGATCATTGCTCCTACGTCATCCTGAAGATTTTCCAGGAAAAGATTGATGTTGACGGGTACACTTGGAAGAGAGTAAGTAAAAGGACCCGAGACTTCTACTGGAATGAGTTTGAGGTATGATTCAAAAAATTCTTTGAGTTTATATTTATTGGAAAATTTTATGTTGATTGAATATGTTGTTGTTATGGCAGAGAGGATGTAATGGATGCTAGAAGGGGCAAAATTGATTTAAAGTTTGTGTGGTTAGAAGATGTGATAATTGTACTAATTTTGAAGTGTTTTAATTTTATTTTTTGCATGAGGTCAATTTTATAATTATAGATGAGATTCTGCCGAAATTTCAGTAAAATTTACAATTATATGAACTATGATATATTATATATGTGATTGATAATTATAAACCAAAGTTATGTAATAATTTATGTTAAAGCGAATGAAGTTTGTTATTGAAAATTGAATGATTTTTATCTTATGGATTGTTGATTTTAGCATGTAGATATTCATATTATAGGGAAAATTCTGCCAAATTTTGGTAGAATTTTGATATTAGTAATAATAGTTATTATTTTTTTTTAATGTTGTAAACCTTTTATATATGCTCCATTGGTAACTTTACTAATAGATAAATGTCTTTTACTTTTTAATGAAACAATGTTAAAGGGTGACTGCTACAGATGCTTTCATTCATACAACCTTCTTTAAGAAGGCTACATTGCATTATAAGGATATGTTGAATGAGATCAAGATGAAGCACAAGCTAGTTTGGGTATCCGATGATACCTGGAGAGGTGGCATATATATTGGGCTTCTTCATAATTCAAAAGGCTTTATGAACAAAGCAATTAGAATAGAATGTTCGAGACTGGAGGTCTAGGAGGCGGTCCATCCAAAGATACTGGTAGATCGTTATCCCATACACAACAAACAGTTGGTAATGTTTACAATGATATGAGTAATTATTTAATTTACATGCATAAATTTAATTAAATATTAGTTTAATATATATGTTGTTATTAATAAGCTGAGAGATTGAGATGTGACCTATTGCCCGTTGAGCATTTCATTCATACACACACAAAGAAACATGATGGACAACCATTTATCAACACGAGATCATAGAGGATTCATATAAGTAAATATATTAAATAAATGATCAATTTAATTTAAGACATTTGATTATGGGTTTTATTTGATGAATTATGACAACTGTAATTTTTTTAATATAAGAGAACATTAGAAACCTTCAGGAGTAATTATCTCAACCAGCTTCGGTATCCATTGAGTCTACTCAGGTGGACGAGATTGAGTTATATTTGCGAGCTATAAGGGAAAAGTTTACGTCGGTAGCTCCTCTTTTGCCCCACTGCCTGCACAAGAGGATATCCAAGAAGAAATAAATAGGCAAATACATGAGTAAGTTTAGAAGGTGGAGAGATGACTGATGGAGCATGACAAAGAGCATGAGCAGCATATGCAGCTATTGGAGCTTGACAGATTATATAGCAATGGTTGCAGATGGTAGCAGTATCCATTGGCATACCTGTTCCACAATCTACATTTGCTACTCTACCACAAGAGTCTACTCCTCCGCCATCACAGCCAACTGCTCAGCCAACGTCTAATCCAGGGACCTCAAGAGATGATACTATTGCAGGAGATGATGATTACCTCCTGGATCAAAAGGACATAAATGAGGATCATACAAACATTAGTTAGATATTTTTACTTTTTGTATTGAATTTTTACATATTATTGTTAATATATATAACTAATTAATTAATTTTCCATTTGCATTATTTTAATATAATTATTATATAATGTTATTATAAAAATATATAAATATAATTATAATTATTTAATATTATAATATTTTAAAAAAAATATATTTAATAATTCACCGATGGATTTATCAAGGGAAAATAGCAAAAAAAAAAAAATCAAATTACCGACGATTTACCAACCACTTAAACCCTAAACCTTGCTATCCCAATAGCTATATTTCTCGATGAAATATTTAATCGGTAGAATTATCGACGGATTTTATTGGAATTACCAATTATATTGTAATACCTGTTAATTGTTTTTTTATGATTGTTTGTTGTGAACAGATTAGTATTTTGAGAATCTCAGAATTTGTGTTTGGGAAGGATCTTGTGAGTCAGTTGTTATGATCTTACAGGAATATTTGGATATGTGTAAAATATAAAAGTTGTAGATTTATACTTTTTTTTATCTTTAAGTCTGTATGGCAGTTTTATAAATTTTGAGTATGTGAGGAGATATTTTCTCGACCAGAATATGTCTAGTTTGCTATTTCCTGCAGTAAGTCTGAATTTGTTTGTTATTTGGAGAATGTTAGAGGATGAGCAAGTCAAGTGTAAGCATGAAAAATATTTCTTTATGTGTTATATAGATAGTTATAGAATTTCAAGGAGATTGAAAATTGTAGCTCAAGAGAGGGTTAATTGAATCAGACCTGTCCAGGTAGTACTTGGAGAGTAAAGTCTGGGTGAATTTAGAAATTTATCATAAATTATGTAGAACTCCTTTTGATCTGAATTTTGAATATGTTGGATCCCTAATTGTCGATTTTTAGTGACAAAAAGAATCGAGGAGTTTGGATGTTTGTAGCTCAATTGCGGATAGTTTAGTGCGAGTTGGCAAGGAAAGTTTTTTAGCTCGGCAGAACAGGAAGTGCGAGTTGGCTCCTTGATTTCGAGGTGGATAGAGATTGAGAGAGTTGGAAAGTTAAGCATGAAAGTTGTAGTCTCAGATGTCTAGTTTAAGTGGCAATAAAAAGCGAGACAATTGGAGTTCTTTAGCTCAAAATCGAGCGGGATTAATGAGAGTTGCCAAAGTGGAATTCGGTGAGATGAAATTAGCGAAGTGGATTTGGCGAGATGGCATTTGGCGGAGTGGCATTTGCCGAAGTGGATTTGGTGAAGTGGCATTTTTCGAGATGACATTTGGCGGAGTGGATTTATCGAAGTGGCATTTGCCAAGGTGGCATTTGGCGAAGCGGAATTCAGCGAAGTGGCATTTGGCGAAGTAGAATTCAGCGAAGTGGCATTTGCTGAGGTGGCATTGGAGAAGTGAAAACTTGGCGAAGTGGGAAATTAGCGAGGCAGTAGCTTATTTAATGGAGAAGCAGTAGCCATTCTTTTCACGATAATTTCTTCTCTTTTCTTCTTTCTTCTTCGTTTCTTCTCATATCTCTCTTCAATCTGTTCCATTTATTTTCTAATGTATTAATACTCAGAATTAATGCATTAAATGATTATATTATCATATTTAAAAGACTTCAGTCATCATTTCCAAGTCAAGATTTTTCAAGGACTCATTTTGGGAAAATAAGGTGATTTTCTCCAAACTTCATTTTCTTTTAGATTAAGATTTTTGGTAGTTAGAATAATTATTTATGAGTTACATAGAACCTGTTATGAGCATTTAAGGCTATTAATTATGGTTGATGTGGAGGATACGAGAATTTATTAATTTGATGAATAGTGATTACGTTCATAAATTTTAAATTTTCTTTAAGAGATAAATTAAATTGATGTTAGGAAACAATAATAGAGACTATAAGATGGTTAAAATTATAAGGAACCTAATTATGTATTATTAATTGAGGAAACTCTAATTTATAGAGTTTGAAAATTTTATTTAGGCTTGCATAGATTAAGGAACTGATGAGGATTTCCACTTAAGCAAGTGTTGAACTGTGTACCAGAAAGTTTTGCTGAGAGATAAGTTATGAATTACATAAATGTATATTTCTCCTTATGAGATGAATTCTCAAATATTCATATATATGTTCTCTGTGATATGTCATTATTATTTTGATAACCTACTTTATGCAATCATTTAATATATGATAATGACTTGGTTATTTTTCTTGGACCAAGATCATAAACGAGCCTTTGATATTAATGCTAAATCGTCTTTTGACCAAATTCATATTTGTTGAGAATACTTTATTTTAATGATCCCTTGAGATACATATGTATAGAACGCTTTTCCCAATGAGAGTAAATTCATTGGTCCATATAAACAATGGGAGCCCAGCTGATAGGGTTTTTATCAGTGTTCCACTTAGAGGGGGCCATGAGCTCTAGGCATATGCCCGCGCAAACATATGTGCCATGTTAAGGTAGCAAGGCTACTGATACGTTATGTTATGATATCAGTTCTATCATATATGAGATTTGATAATGCCATCCTTTGTAGGCATTTTTATGTTCTAAATGAGAACCATGATTTGATAGTGCTATTTATTGTAAGCACTCATGTTCTTTCCAAGTACAAACTTGAGATTCTCTCATACCCAAGTATATATTTATGTATATGTATATGTTCATGTTCATGATTTGATATTCAGATCCTTGATTAATGTAAGGCATTATGTTATTCATATCTTATTTAGTTGAAGGCTCATCCCTCTTCTGTGGTTTCAGGTGCTAGTGTAGCTCGAGAGAGAGCTAATCCAGATGATAGAGCTTCTTGATTTCTTATTCACAAGAAGCTTGGATGTAATTATCTTGGGATATTATTTTTGCTATGTATATATATAATTATGTCTATTGAGAAGTATTCTTTTAAAGCTCCGTAGATAGATAAGAGATTTTTTGATTTTGTAGCTATGGATGGCATTTGTAGACTCTTACTTGTTCCATATTGATTTTAGATCTATCTTTTGATCGGTAAGGAATAAGTAGAGATGTCATGATATAAATGATAAGTTATTTGATAAGATGTTTTGCATTGGAAAATGTATGATTATTGTATGAGACAGGTTTTGTTAAGGGTTCTACGGGTTTATGGTGGCCTTATGCCTACCTTTGCCCTAGGACCGTCGCACCGGTGGTGTCGGGGTGTGACAAAAGGTAGTATCAGAGCTATCAGTTTATAATTATAAGATAGATAGATAGATATATGTGCAAGTTCCCTAGTATAAGTGCTTGCTTAAGTTGACTACGGAGCATAGGATTCATATCACGTCAATGTTGTGTATTCCTTTGGTACAGATCTGTGTTAATCTTGTGTTTTAAGTCTAAGTTTGCTTTGTTTCTTTTATTAGTATCGAGATGCCTCCGAGGCGAGGAAGAGGACATGGTAGAGGCCGTCCTAGAAGAGAATTACCTTTTGAAGAAGGGTCAGTGGGTAGAGTGGGAGGTGATGACGTTCCTCCAGAGCCACAAGTAGATGTGGTTTATATGGCCCAGCTGTTGGATTAGTTACAGAGGAACTATGAGATGTTAGCTGAGTTCATTACTCAGCAGAGGCAGCAACAGGCTCCTCTAATACAGGTAGTTCCTGATGTTCCAGTTCCTCCGGTAGTTCCTTCACCCTCGCCAGTAGTGGTACCTCAGGTTGAGGAAGTTTCGTTTGAGAAATTCTTGAAGCTCAAACCTTCAGAGTATAAAGGTGAGGTAGATCCTACAGATTTTCTTGAGGAGATAGAAGAGAAAATTCAGATTTTGAGGATCCCTTATAGAAGGGCGGTTGAGTTTATGGGATATTTGATGAAGGTCGAAGCTAAGGATTGGTTTAAACGGAGTATTCCAGGTATGCTTCGGGGGTAATAAGGAGTTATCTTGGGAGAGATTCAAGGAGTTGGTTCTTAATGAGTTTCTTCCAGAAAGTGTGAGGGATGCTAAGTCCATTGAGTTTGAGAGGTTGGTTCAGACTCCTGGTATGACAATTTCAGAGTATACAAAGAAATTCAACCAGTTGAGCAAGTTTGCTTCGGCTCTTATGCCTACTGAAGCAACTAGGATTCAAAGGTTTCGTAGAGGACTTATAACTCCATTGTTTAAATTTTTGGCTGCTCTTGAGTTTGACTCTTACTCCAAGCTTGTGGATAAGGCTAGAGTGATAGAGAATTGAGAGATGGAGGTTAGATCAAAAAGGGAAGAGAAGAAGAAGGCTAAGATTGGAAGTTCCTCCAAGCAGGATAGCAGGGTAAAGAGTATGAATATCTCGCACTAATTAGCTTCCCAGAGTGGATATAGAGGACCATCAGGGAGATCCCAGTAGAGACCGAATCCCTCTAGATTTGCTTCTCATATGAGCTATGATACAGTCAGTTCTGCACCACCTAGGACTTCTAATCCTTATTGTCCTACATGTGGTAAGCTTCATAGAGAACCTTGTTTCTTCTAGTCAGGTGCATCTTATGGATGTGGACAGCATGGTCATTTGCTTAGGGATTGTCCACAGCCTTCTTTTGGAGCTAGACCCTAGTCTTCTCAGACTGCAGTTCAGATGGTTAGCGAGAGGAGTATGGGTCAGCAGTTGGGCATTAGTCGTGGTATTTTGGGTAGGACTCCAGAGGCAGGTAGAGTTTCAGGTCAGATTTTTGGATAAGCTACCAGTCAGACACTTATGGGAAGAGGTAGAGGAAGAGTGTTTGCTCTTACACAGCAGGAGGCCCAAACTTCTAACACTGTGGTCATAGGTATTCTTCCTATTCAGTCTTTAAATGCTAGAGTGTTGTTTGATTCAGGAGCTACGCATTCATTTGTTTCTTCATGTTTTGCTAAGAAATTGAATGTGCCATATGAATTGCTTAAGAATGCTTTGGTAGTATCAACTCCTTTAGAGGAAGAGATTGAAGTTCTTGATTTTTATCCATCTTGTGTGGTTAGCATAAGTGGTAAGAGTTTAGAAGTAGATTTGATTGTGTTGCCTGTGTTAGAATTTGATATGATTTTGGGCATGGATTGGTTGTCCAAGTATTATGCAACCATAGATTGCAATGGGAAGAAGTTAGTCTTTAAGCCACCTTCGGGTGAGGAGTTTGAGTTTCAAAGGGAACGGAGTGAAGCACCATATAATATTATATCAGCCTTAGGGGCAAGAAGATTAATGAGGAAAGGATGCCAATGATATTTGGCTTATGTCCGAGATACTCAAAAGGAAGTAAAAGGTTTGGAGCAGATTCCTGTTGTTAACGAGTTTTCGGATGTATTTCCTGAAGAGTTACCTAGTTTGCCACCAGATAGAGAGATAGAATTCGGTATTGAATTGCTATCTGGCACAGATCTGATTTCCATTCCTCCATATAGAATGGCACCAGTAGAATTGAGAGAGTTAAAGACTCAATTGCAAGATTTTCTTGACAAGGGATTCATCAGACCTAGCAGCTCACCATGGGGTGCACCTGTACTCTTTGTGAAGAAGAAGGATGGTTCTATGAGATTATGCATAGATTACAGACAGCTTAACAAGGCAATTATCAGGAATAAGTATACTTTGCCAAGGATAAATGATTTATTTGATCAGTTGCAGGGTGCAAGTCATTTCTCCAAGATAAACTTGAGATCAGGTTACTATCAATTAAGGATTCGGAATGAGGATGTGTTAAAGACAGCTTTCCGGATAAGATATGGTCACTATGAATTTTTAGTATTACCATTTGGATTGACTAATACACCAGCTGCATTTATGGACTTGATGAATCGGGTCTTCAAGCCATTTTTGGACAAGTTTGTCATTGTGTTTATTGATGATATTCTTGTGTATTCAAAAGTGAAGAAGAGCATAGGGAATATCTTAGGATTGTGTTGCAGACTTTGAGAAAACATCAGTTGTTTGCTAAATTTTCAAAGTGTGAGTTTTGGCTTGAGAGTGTGGGTTTTCTAGGACATATAGTAAGCAAGGATGGGCTTAAAGTTGATCATAGGAAGGTGGATACAATTCTAAATTGGCCTAGACCCACAAATGTTTCAGAAGTTAGAAGTTTCTTAGGTTTGGCAGGTTATTACCGAAGGTTTGTTCTAAACTTCTCTAAGATTGTAGCTCCTTTGAGTAACCTTACCTGGAAATAAGTGAAATTTCTATGGACAGATGCATGTGATAAGAGTTTCCAGAAGTTAAAAGTTTGTCTCACCACGGCACCTATCTTAGTTTTGTCGTCGGGTGAAGGAGGTTATGCATTGTATTGTGATGCATCAAGAGTAGGGCTGGGTTGTGTGCTTATACAGCATAGTAAGGTGATAGTTTATGCTTCTATACAGTTGAGGAAGCATGAGATAAATTATCCAACGCATGATCTTGAGATGGCTACGGTTGTGTTTGCCTTGAAGATATGGAGACATTATATGTATAGAGAGAAATATGAGATCTTCACAGATCATAAGAGTTTGAAATATATATTTCAGCAGAAAGATCTTAACCTTAGGCAAAGAAGATGGGTTGAATTGCTTAAGGATTATGACTGTGAAATTTTATACCATCCAGGAAAAGCTAATGTAGTGGCAGATGCATTAAGCAGGAAGACTTTAGGAAGCTTAGCCCATGTCCAAGTGAGTAGAAGACCATTAGTGAGGGAAATGCAGAAATTGTATGATTCCGGAATCAGTTTGGATTTGTCAAATTCATGAGTGCTTTTAGCTTATTTCTAGGTCAAGCTGGTCCTCATTGAGCAGATTAGAGAAGCTCAATACAAAGACCCTCAGTTAGTGAAGCCAAAGAACGATGCGGGATTAAAAAAGACTCTAGGATTTGTTGTGACTGATGGCATGTTGAGGTTCGGTAGCAGGTTGTGTGTTCTAGCAGTTGATAGTTTGAGGGATATGATTCTTAAGGAAGCACATCATGCTAAGTATAATATCCATCCAGGTGCAACGAAGATGTACCAAGACATTAAGAATTCCTATTGGTGGAGTGGAATAAAAAGGGATGTGGCTGAATTTGTAGCAAAATGTTTGACTTGCCAACAAGTAAAATTTGAGCATCAAAAACCTTCGGGACTACTGTAGCAGTTGCCTTTGCCAGAATGGAAATGGGAGAGGATAACCATGGACTTTATTGTAGGGTTGCTAAGGACTTCAAGCAGACATGACTCAATATGGGTAATTATGGACATATTGACAAAGTCAGCTCACTTTCTGCCAGTCAAGACAATCTACACAGTTTTTCAGTATGCACAGATATATATTGATGAGGTAGTGAGACTCCATGGAATACCAGTTTCCATCATATCCGATAGAGGTACCCAGTTCACTTCAAGGTTTTGGCAGAAATTACAAAAGTCTTTGGGCACTCAACTTGATTTCAGCACAGCTTTTCATCCGCAGATCGATGGGCAGTCCGAGAGAACTATCCAAACTCTAGAAGATATGCTAAGGATGTGCATTCTGGATTTTGGAGGAAAGTGGGATAAGCACTTGCCATAGATAGAGCTTGCCTACAACAATAGTTATCACTCAACTATTCAGATGTCTCCCTATGAAGCTTTGTATGGTAGGAGGTGTAGATCTCCTTTGTGTTGGAATGAAGTGGGAGAGAAGCATATAGAAGGGCCTCAATTTATTCAGTATACAAGAGAGAAGGTTCCACTCATAAGGGAAAGATTGAAGATAGCCTTCAATCGACAAAAGAGTTATACAGACCCAAGGAGGAAAGACCTTCAATTTGTGGTTGGAGACTTATGTTCTTAAAGGTCTCACTTATGAAAAGAGTCTTAAGGTTTGACAAGAAAGGAAAATGATCTCCAAGGTACATTGGACCATTTGAGATTTTGGATAAAGTTGGAGAGGTTTCATATAGGTTAGCCTTGCCACCGAATTTGGGCAGTGTGCATCCAATATTCCATGTGTCAATGCTTCGAAAGTATGTGGCAGATTCTTCTCATGTGTTGTAACCTCAAGCAGTAGATCTTCAGCAAGACTTGACTTTAAAGAGGTTCCTGTAGCAATTGTTGATAAATTGGTCAAAAAGTTAAGGAACAAAGAGATAGAAATGGTTAAGGTCTTATGGAAAAATTAAGTAATGGAAGAGTGCAATTGGGAAAGTGAGCAAGTTATGCGAGCCACGTATCCCCACCTATTTCAAGATTAAGTGAATTCTTTAAATTCAAGGACGAATTTATTTAAGGGGGAAGAATATAATACCTATTAATTTTTTTTTTTTTATAATTGTTTGCTGTGAACAGATTAGTATTTTGAGAATCTCAGAATTTGTGTTTGGGAAGGATCTTGGGAGTCAGTTGTCATGATCTTACAGGAATATTTGGATAAGTGTGAAACATAAAAATTGTAGATTTATATTTTTTTTTATCTTTAAGTCTGTATGGCAGTTTTATAAATTTTGTGTATGTGAGGAGATATGC
This sequence comes from Aleurites moluccanus, assembly GCA_948193065.1. NCBI lineage: Eukaryota > Viridiplantae > Streptophyta > Magnoliopsida > Malpighiales > Euphorbiaceae > Aleurites > Aleurites moluccanus. The sequence goes on along the minus strand of CANXYC013087152.1, from coordinate 3,315 downwards.
TTCCTCGACCAAAACATGTCTAGTTCGCTATTTCCTGCAGTAAGTCTGAATTTGTTTGTTATTTGGAGAATGTTATAGGCTGAGCGAATCAAGTGTAAGCATGAAAAATATTTCTTTATGTGTTATATAGATAGTTGTAGAATTTCAAGGAGATTGGAAATTGTAGCTCAAAAGAGGGTTAATTGAATCAAACCTGTCCAAGTAGTACTTGGAGAGTAAAGTCTGGGTGAATTTAGAAATTTATCATAAATTGTGTAGAACTCCTTTTGATCTGCATGTTGGATATGTTGGACCTCTAAGTGTCTATTTTTAGTGACAAAAAGAATCGAAGAGTTTGGATGTCTGTAGCTCAATTGCGAGATGGTTTAGAGTGAGTTGGCAAGGAAGGTTTTCCAGCTCGGCATAACAGGTAGTGCGAGTTGACTCCTCGATTTCGAGGTGGATAGAGATTGAGGGAGCTGGAAAGTTAAGCATAAAAGTTGTAGCCTCAGATGTCTAATGTAAGTGGCAACAAAAAGCGAGACAATTGGAGTTCTCTAGCTCAAAATCGAGCTGGATAAGTGAGAGTTGCAGAAGTAGAATTCAATAAGGTGAGATTGGCAAAGTGGCATTTGCCGAGATGGCATTTGGCGGAGTGGCATTTGGCGAAATAGATTTGGCGAAGTGGCATTTGCCAAGATGACATTTGGCGGAGTGGCATTTGGCGAAGTGGATTTGGCGGATTGGCATTTGCCGAGATGGCATTTGGCAGAGAAGTATTTGGCGAAGTGACATTTGCCGAGGTGGCATTTGGCAAAGCGGAATTCAGCGAAGTGACATTTGCCGAGGTGACATTTGGTGAAGCGGAATTTAGCGAAGTGGTATTTGCCGAGGTGGCATTTGGCAAAATGAAGAATTGGTGAAGTGGGAATTGCCGAAGTGGGATTTGCAAAGTGAAAAGTGGCGAAGTGAGAAATTAGCGAGGCAGTAGCTTATTTAATGGAGAAGCAGTAGCCATCATTTTCACTATAATTTCTTCTCTTTTCTTCTTTCTTCTTCATTTCTTCTCCTATCTCTCTCCAATCTGTTCCATTTGTTTTCTAATGCATTAATACTCAGAATTAATACATTAAATCATTATATTATCACATTTAAAAGACTTCAGTCATCATTTCCAAGTCAAGATTCTTCAAGGACTCATTTTGGGAAAATAAGGTGATTTTCTCCAAACTTCATTTTCTTTTAAATTAAGATTTTTGGTAGTTAGAATAATTATTTATGAGTTACATAGAACCTGTTATGAGCATTTAAGGTTATTAATTATGGTTGATGTGGAGGATACGAGAATTTATTAATTTGATGAATAGTGATGTGAATAGTGACTACGTTCATAAATTTTAAATTTTCTTTAAGAGATAAATTAAATTGATGTTAGGAAACAATAATAGAGACTATAAGATGATTAAAATTATAAGAAATTATATTAAGTATTATTAATTGAGGAAACCCTAATTTATAGAGTTTGGGGATTTTGTTTAGGTTTGGACAATTCAAGAAACTGATAAGGATTTCCAATTAAGCAAGTGTTGAACTATGTAGTGAAAAATTTTGCTAAGAGGTAAGTTATGAATTACATAAATGTATATTTCTCCTTATGACATGAATTCTTAAATATTCATATATATGTTCTATGTGATATGTCATTATTATTTTGATAGCCTACTTTATGCAATCATTTAATATATGATAATGACTTGGTTATTTTTCTTGGACCAAGATCATGAACGAGCCTTTGATATTAATGCTAAATGGTCTCTTGACCAAATTCAGTTTTGTTGAGAATACTTTATTTTAATGATCCCTTGAGATACATATGTATAGAACGTTTTTTTCAATGAGAGTAAATTCATTGGTCCATGTGCACAATGGGAGCCCAGCTAATAGGGTTTTTATCAGTGTTCCATCTACAGTGGGCCATGAGCTCTAGGCATATGCCCACGCAAGCATATGTGTCACGTTAAGGTAGTAAGTCTACTGATACGTTATGTTATGATATCAGTTTTATCATATATGAGATTTGATAATATCATCCTTAGCAGGCATTTTTATGTTCTAAATGAAAACCATGATTTGATTTATGATATGATTTGATAGTATTATTTATTGTAAGCACTCATGTTCTTTCCAAGTACAAGCTTGATATTCTCTCATACCCAAGTATATATATATGTTCATATTCATGATTTGATATTCAGATCCTTGATTAATGTAAGGCATTATGTTATTCATATCTTATTGAGTTGAAGGCTCATCCCTCTTCTGTGATTTAAGGTGCTAGTGTAGCTCGAAATAGAACTAATCCAGAGGATAAAGCTTCTTGATTTCTTCTTCACAAGAAACTTGGATGTAATTATCTTGGGATATTATTTTTGTTATGTATATATATAATCATGTCTATTGAGAAGTATTCTTTTAGAGCTCCGCAGATAGATAAGAGATGTTTTGATTTTGTAGTCATGGATGACATTTGTAGACTCTCACTTATTCCATATTGATGTTAGATCTATCTTTTGATCGGTAAGGAACAAATAGAGATGTCATGATATAAATGATAATTTATTTGATAAGATATTTTGCATTGGAAAATGTATGATTATTGTATGAGACAGGTTTAGTTAAGGGTTTTACAAGTTTATGATGGCTTTATGCCTACCCTTGTCTTAAAACCGTCGCACCGATGGTGTCGGAGTGTGACACATATTGTCATTGGTAAGTTGCTGACGGTTTCAAAATTCAGTCTACAAATATTTACGGACGATGTTTTGTTCAACTGATTTTATCCGTCGCCATTTCATCGGTAACTCTATTTACCAATTGATTTTGCTTTCTTTTCGGATGCTTTTTTCATCAGTAGTTTGACAATTTCTTGTAGTGAGAAAAGAAAGATGAAAAAAAATAGGAAAATAAAATAGGAATTTAAAGCTATAAGCTATAATTTGAAAAAAAACATTAGCGATAAAAATTTTTTTTGTTAATCACATAATTAAGGGCGAAATCAAGATTACAAATTGCATGAGTCAAGAAAGGAGCAAAACACATGAAAGTAGAAAGAAGACTTCAAATATGTGTATCATATATTTTGTAATTTTTATTTTGTTTTTATAAGAAAATAGTATCAGCTATTTCAAAAAAGAGGAAATTTGATAGGCTATATATATATATATATATATATATATATATATATATATATATATATATATATATATATATTGTATAATATATCTCTAAAAAAAATATATATATAAAAAAAAAAATATATATATATATATATTTTTT
>CANXYC013087094.1:0-48743 GCA_948193065.1 Aleurites moluccanus | reverse complement strand
TTTCTAAAATAAATAATTTAACAATAAAAATATAATACATCGAAAATATTTATTTTTAAAATTTAATTATTTAATTAAATAAATTTAATATTATCATGATTTTAATAAAAATACTATTAACTAGTTTTAGGTATTAATTTTAAAAAAAATTACTTACAGATATTGTGCTAACTGGAATAAAAAAAAAATTGGAGGCCTACACTTTTAAATTAATTTAATAAAAAATTAAAAAAATATTAATTTAAAAAAATAAAATAAAAAATAAAAATATAGCACAGTCCTTAGATGCGCTGCGACAGCAGCGCGGGCCTTGGATGCGTTGCCTCAGATAATGTGGGCCCTGCGTCAGACAGAGCGGATATTGGATACGTTGCGTCAGACAGTGCGAGCCCTGCGTCAGACAGCGCGGGTATCGAATGCGCGATTGGTATAAACCGATAATAATAATAGATTTTGTTATAAAATGATAATTTTTTTTTTGTTATTTTTAAGAAAAAAGCTCGTTGTTGTGACTCTTTAATTTTTATTTTAATCTTTTTTTATCATGCCCCTCAGTAATAAAACCCTAGAATATTTTTATTATATTCCAAACCTTTTATTTCAATTACTAATTTTTTGATTTACCAAATACTCTAAATTTTAGGAATAAATATTTATTTCCTATTCCAACTTTGTTATTCCAACTAATCAAATAGGCCCTTACAGTTAATAATCTGAGTTGCTTGAAACCTTCTACCTAATCCTCTCTTTTTTGAAAAGAGTGAGTGAGATTTTAGATTTTATGCACTAATTGTTGAATTTTTTCTATTGTTTTGTGGTGCATGTGAGAGTTTGGTAATTCCTTCGTAGCTATCAGTTTTTCAAGATTATATTTTTTGTCAACATCTTTGAAGGTTTGAAAAATAGATTTGTTCACTAGATCCACTGGGAATTGTAAAGGCCTGGCTTTTTTGGTAGTTCTTCTATCACTCTCTCTCAAATATGACTTTTAAAGCAATGAGTTTTTAGTTTCTTGGTAGCAGATATTATCACCAATATAAGAGGCAAAAACTCTCAAGATTAACAAGGAGAAAAGGATAATGTAATTTTTATTCTTTTTCTGATAGATCTATAATTTTATTTGATGTTAATTTGTTAATTTGTATGTATTTTTTTTTTATATTATCTTGTACCCTGCTCTTTTTCTAGATTTTAATGTTATTAACTGGGAGTAAATGGCTCTAGAGGTCACTAAAGTTTTGGTATTTTTACATTTTGATCACTAAGCAGTAAACTTTTTCAAATATGTCATTAACCTTTGATATTTTTTTATATTTGTAGGTCATCTCTGAAATCAAAGCTGATTTTGCTGATATAGCATGACACATCATTGCCGAATGTTGGGTCACTTGACACATCAGTGCTACGTCGAATTTGATGATGAGTTCAATATGCTCACTAAACTTTAATAATTTTTTAATATAATCACTAAACTTTGGTATTTTTCTATATTTTTTCCTATTATTTTTCTTTTTTCACATTGATTTATCACTCTGATTTTTTTATATAGTGATACCACTTACCATAAATAATATATAATATATAGGATATTAAATTTAAGAAATATAATTTAATTTATCTTTATTATTAATTAATGAGAATAATGTTATTAAAAAAGAATAATAAAAAAATTTTAAAAATGACAAAGTAATAAAGAAAATTGATATAAAAAAATATATCAATCATTGAATATGAAATCATGGTGAAATGGCACAGCAAACGGTGACTCATGTGCAAATCAGATCTCACTCCACCCAACCCAACCCCAACCCCAACCCCAACCCAGCCCAACCAAGTGTTCTTTTTATTAATATATTTTTAAATATCTATTAAATCTTAAATGATGAGAGAGATTGACTTTTTTCGTTGCTGGTTTATGTGATTGTCACATCCCAAATTTTGGAACATAACGATTATAGGATGTGGAAACAATCTATGCTACCAACACCCGTAAAACCTCTAATCATAATAATTTATAAAAAATTTATCAGGTCTCCTTTATAAATTTATTAAAATTCTCAGAACATAAACGTCATTACAATATTTCACAACTTGCAGAAAAATTTACGCTTCCAATATAAACATCACACTTATAAGCTCAACTTCGTATTTATAACATTCCATAACACTTCAATATTTTCATTTTCATCATATGTTACATAAATTTAATATTCATAATATTGTCACTTAAAGTAAATTGTATCACAAATCATTTAGTCATCCATAATTCATATATCTTTGTTTGCTATTTTATTACACTATAATTGTCATTTAGTATTAAAGATTTAGTTATATTAAATTTTTAATTAAGCAACATTCTAAACTATACCACCAATTAACCAATGAGCATCTAAGAATAATAAATACTCTAATATATAGACCTTTACATAGCACAATTCTAGTTCCATTAGCTGAAGAATGAAACCTTTTGAACCACAGCTATTATTACTCTAAACCTGAAAAAAATGAACTTCAGAGGTAAGTATAAATATTCAATGAGTTATAAATATATTATTGTACATTAAGTTAGAATGTTCACGCTATGTAGAATTTAAGGAATCAATGATCAATGAATAAATAAGAAAATTGATAATAAACAAATAATATCAATTTGTGACACATAAGTCAATGGCTCAATAATTTAAATAAACATGAGCATAATATATATAAGGTCTCGTGAAATAACTTGTGAAATAACTCGTAAAATAACTCGTGAAATACATAAGATTGATCAGACCTTATGGCTAAGATATTAATCCTTCCTAGCAAGGGTCCAATAAGAAAAATTCATTGTGCACAATAGTTTTCACTCACTACCCTATCGATTGGGTAGTTCTGTTATATCATGTCATTAGATATTTAGTACAATAAGAGTCATTGGCACAAATATATTCAAATATAATGTCAATGATACAAGAAACTTATGGTGTTACAATTAAAGAATTAATGAACATATTGAATCAATCAATCAATAGAAACTTAGGCTTCAATCAAAACATAGGGTTCTAAAGAAAATTTTTATAATTTCAAATGATGTTATTTTTATGTATAATAATACATTTATAGCTCACTTAGCCTGTAGATTCCATATTTTCAATTTCCTAACTCCTTAATCAAATGAAGTAGCACATATAATCTCCATTTCATCTTTTATTATTTCTTCGATACTATAAATTCAATTAATTTTAATTTAGATCCCAATTAACATGAAATTATATTATTTAAACTTTAATTGAAGAAATTCCCTAAAATCACAAAATTTTAGGGTTTGCTCTTAAGAAAACTATTACTGACAGTCTTAATTCATTTACTTATAACTCTAGCTACATTTGTCCAATTACTTTAATTTTGTTCATACTTAAATTAGACATCTGAGACTCTAACATATCCAAAATTCAGATTATTGTAAGTACTACATAATTTATAGTTAACAATCCTGCAATCATGCACTCTCATCCAGGCAGACCTCACTTTTTTAGCTACAACTCAATCTGTACATGTCCAATTATAAAACTATTTCACAGGCGCCTAAATAACATATAAATGAACATTTTTCATATTTTACATATCTTCTAATTTAGAATATAAAGTCCTAAAATTAATCAAATACAATAATATTTCCTGTAGAGCTATCAATCTGGACCAGTTTCACTAAAGGATTAATATCTCTTTACACATTTTAAATTTTGTAAAACTATTTTAGAGACATATATTTAAGACTAAATTTATAATTTTCATGTTTTGCACTTTTCCAAATTTTCTTCTTAAGATAATCAAAATGGAGCCACAACTTTTTGTTTCTTCAAAAGTTCATATAATCCTAATCTAACCACAACTTTTTGTTTCTTCAAAAGTTCTTATAATCCTAATCTAACTTTCACATATCATCACTATTTAACTCAAATAATCCAACTCATCAACTATTCTAGCTATAGAATTCATTAACTTGAATTAAAAGACTAATTTTGAGAATTATCTTAACTTGGATACTTGAGCTCTTTCTTCCTTTTACCTTCAAAATTCTTTGATTAACAGCTCATTCAATCTTCCCACAATAAATTCTTCCTAAACACTTAACTCTTTCTAGCTTTGGAAGATTAGAAGGTTGAAAAAAAATATTTGGGGAATTAAGGAAAGGATGGTTCGGCCTCCCTCCTAAAGAGAATGGCTAATATTTATAATTATTTTTTTTCTTTAGATATTTAGGCCAATATAACAGAAAAAGAACAATGAAAAAAATTCTAGAATTTGAACAATTGTCCACTTAATAGATAATGAAAAATAAAATATAAAAAAATACAATAAAACTTCTATAATTCTCAAGATAAGTGGCTGGCCATTGAAGGGTGTAAGATGAGAATTTCTCTATTTTATTATTTAATTAATATTTGAAAATAATTTGGATTCCAACTTCTACTAATTTATAATTCTTTCTCTTCCATCTTCGTCTCTAATCACCTTAAAAACACTACACTCACTTCAATTTATTTTTAATTGATCTATAATTCATCTAATTTAAGTTATGTGAAATAAATTTGAACAAAAGAACTGTCAAAAATCAATTAAAAATAAAAAACCGACAAGTGTTTTAATTTATAATTTTCTAAACACCTTTTTTTTCTCTACTATCTATTCACCTATTTAACTTCATATTGATCCCCAAATTATTTTCTATAGATATTTTAAGATCATAATTAAAAGTATCCTCAATCAATTTTAGCAAAAAAATTCTTAAAAATATTTTAAAAATCACTTACCGATAGATATTACCTATTACCATTTTTTAGAGTTCCTTTGAAATAGTTTTCCTTTACTATACCTTTTATATTTTTTAAAACCAATTTAACCCCATTTACTCTTCACTTTACTTAATTTCTATTGTTATACTTCACTTAAATCTATATGCTCTTCTAAGATATTACAGTAATTTACAAAAATAACCTAGAGCTTGATGACCATGAAGAAGAAGATGAAGAGACAGAGAGATTTAAAAAAAATTGAGAAAAAGCAAAGGAGGAGGAAGGAGGTGACCCATGCAAGAGATTGAGCGGCGAATGAGGGAGGGACAATGGTAGAATCAGCAAGAAGAGCGTAGAAATCGCAGAAAAGAGATGCAGAGAGAGAGTAGAGTGGTAAACCATAATTCTTGGCTTTATTATTTTTTTAAATTTTTTATTCTTCCTTTTTTTGTAATCACATTATTTCTATTAATTAATAACAAGGATAAGTTAAATTATAATTTTTAAATTTAATAAATTATGTACTATATGTTTTTATGGGACTGTATAAAAAATTAGAATGATAAATTAATATAGAAAAAGAAAATATAAAAAAATAACCAAAATTTAATGATTATATTAAAAAATTATTAAAATTTAATTACTATATTAAACTCATTATTAAATTCGACGTGATAATAATGTGTCAGATGACTTAATATTCAATTATAACATGTTATGTCATATTAGTAAAATTAGTTTTAATTCTGACATGTGACGTATAAATGTAAAAATTATCTAAAGTTGATGACATATCTAAAAAGAAATTTACTTATTAGTGATCAAAATATAAAAATATTAAAATTTTAGTAACTTCCAAAGCCATTTACCTTGTTAAGTGGTCTTAAGTTTTACGCTTACAAAAAAAAATATGTTATTTGTTAACTTGTAAATTTGACTTAAACATTATAAATGTCGTGAATTTTGTCCGCTGCGTACTAGCGTGTAAGGAATAAGAATTCTATCCACTGATTAAAAAAAAAATAAAAAAAAAAATTATAGTCGAAATCAAACTTAAAAAAGAAAAGAAAAATGATACCTGTAGAAGAATTTATATTCGAATTCAACAATCTCTCTAATATTTTCCTAAAAAAAATATATTTTCTAATATCTTTTAAAAAAAACTCTCTGTCTAATTTTCTATTTATTTATTTTTAATTTGAATATTAGAAATTTACACATTTTTTTTACTAAATACTGAGATGTAGAAACCCTTATTAAATTACTATAACTTTTTTACTTCATCAACATTAAAAATATTATTACAAACCATAATGTACATGTATTAAATTATAATATAGTATTAAAATTATATATAAAAACTGCCTTCAGCGAAATCATGTCAGCAACTTTTAAATCTCATTTTCTAATTTTTTTATTTTTATTATCTATTGTCACAAATATATTATTAATATATAAATATATATAAAAAATTAATATACCTAATAACTTATACAAGTTAATATATATAAATAACTTTTTAAATTTTAAATATTCCTAATTTATTATAAAATTTATAAGCGGATATTCAGATAATCAGTATTTTAAAATTGATTTTGATTAAATCAATTACCATTTTATTCTTTTCTTTTCATCTACATTTATTATAAAATGACATCATATTATTATAGATATGTAATTAGTTGTGAATTTACTCGAATGTCCTTTTTTGTACAACCCGTCATTAAAATGATGCGTTTTGAAATTTAAAATTATAATTTAATGTGTCTAGTATTGTATTGTTTTAAAAAAAAATATTATATTGATGTCTTTTCATTTCTTTTGTACCAGCTAGCTATTCAAGGAGAGAGAAAATAACAAATCTTTTTTATTTTCATTATAATATAATGACGGCAATTTTTATCTTCTTTTTATTTTTTTTTAATTTTATTATTGTATCTTATCATAAATGTATTAATAAATAAATATGTAAAAATATTTATAATCTAATATGTCTAATAACTTATACACTTCAATATATAAATAACTTTAACTTTTAAATATTTTTAATCCTAATTTAATAATTATTTATTGTTATTACTTTTTTTAGAGAATATTGATGTTAACTTTTAATATATAAATAAAGTAATAATTTTTTCCTAAACCTGAAAGCTACGCAAATTAATAAACCAAAAAATAGTCTGAAACTTTTAAATTTGCCAATTTTATCTTTTATCATTTTTATTTTTTAACTTTTCTAAAAATTATAATTTGTCTATTTTGTTTTAATTTATAATTTTAATTATAATTATGTCCAAATAAAAATCAATCAAAATTAAAATTTAATATTCATAACTAAAATAAAATAATTATATTAATAATTTTTTTCTCTGTCTACACTATAGTTTTTTTCTTTAAAAATATCAAATTTTTTCCTTTTATTTATAAAGTTTAGGAAGAGATGAACGGGAAAAAAAAATATTAAAAAAGGACAAAAATTAGAGAAATAAAAAATATTAATCTATTATAATTGTGTAATATTATTTGATTTAATAATAAAATTCAATTTATCCAATTAAAATTCATGTAATGCCCCCAACGACTAGTTATTAAAATTTATTTTTACCTTACTTAAAATTGATTTAGTCGACTCAATCTTGCAATCGAATTGATCCGATATACTATAACTAAAAAAATTATGAAATTAATTTGAATTCAATCGATTTTTTTTTTTATTAAAATTTCAACTTGCAATGTTACCCATGATTTTAGTAAGAGTAAAGCAGAATCAAATAATGAGACAATGAGAATAGTCAAAGCAATAAATAGACCTGTTATGGGTCTCGGGTATTGATGGCAAAATGAACTCGAATCCGAAGATTCAATCCGTCTTATTTGATATCGAGTTTGATTTATATTTAATTTGATTTTAATAATTAATAATTTAAAATTTAAATCATTTGATTTGAAAGTGATCGTATCCAAAAATTAACTAATACAACAAAAATTTAAATTTGTGAATGAATCGATCCGAGAAGATAAATCCATTCAAGTAATTGAAAATCCGACAATGATTCAATTCAAGAATAACTCGAATAGGCCATTAGATTAACTCAAACCCGAACTCAACCCAACCGAAAAGTAACCCAATCCGAATAATGAACTAACCTGAATGCCATTCGAACTCAAAATAACTGAAATATGAGATGACCCGAATTAAAAATAATCCGATCTAAAATTATCCGTGCCTAAAAAAATTTAAAATTTGCATATAATTATAGATGAAAAAAAAATTAATTATAAAATTATTTACTTAATTTTCTAAAAAAATTTAATTTAATTATTGTGATATAACTTTTTTTTATAATAACTTAGGTAAACATATGATTGGGCAAAGTTAACTTAATATAATGTGGTAATATTTAAAATTTTATTTTCTTATAATAACTTATGTAAACATATGATTGGGCAAAGTTAACTTAATATAATGTGGTAATATTTAAAATTTTATTCTATTGTTTTTTCAGTGATTTAACTTAGGTGAAAGTTTTGGGAAAATCTCCAAAAAAAAAAATTTATTTTAAGGAAAATAATAAAACAAAGTGGTAAAAATGAAATTTCCAAAGGAAAGGCCAAGCTAAATTTAGGAAAATAATTTTTTCTAAACATTTATGGTTTACTATTTAAATTATATTTTGAATATTAGATATGTCATGTACTTATAGTATAATAGTTAGGCATTTGATGTATACTTCACTATTTTTGTGTTCAAATCTCCATGTGGGTAAATTTTTGCTTCTTATATTATGAATAATGGTCAAATTTTTGCTTCTTTTGTTATAAATGATGGTCAATCAAAGAAAGCCAATTGATAAATTATTCTGAAAATTCTTTATAAATTTTATTGCCATTTTAGAATTAATAATGACTATTTTTTTATTTATTTTTTATATGTGGCTTGTTCAGACTATTTTTAAAACATTAATTATTATAAAATAACATGTAAAAATTATTATGTTTATCTCCGAGAAAGAATAATAAGAGATAAAGATAGAACGGTAGAAAAAAAAAATTAAGAGTGAGAGATGAAAACAAATTAACCTAATAATTTAATTAAAACCAATAATAATAAAAAACTATTACGTAATTTTGGTTATAAGAATAAATATGATTTTTTTTCATTATAGATAAAAATATGAATTGAAATACAATAACTAATGATGTGTTGGGTTATTAAATTAGATTTTTCATGAAAGTAAATTAGACAATAAATATACAAATTATATATAAATTGGTCTTATTTTAAATTGGTGGATAAATATAACTATTAAAAATAGAAATTAATGTTTGCATAGATTGATAGATATTGAATTGGTGACCAAATTAATTTCCATAATTAATAATTGAATGATCATATTTTTTATTTTAAATTTTATCATAATTAATAAAGGGTCTAGTGATTTATTGCAATAAATTCGTCCAAAACCTAAATTGACAAACCTGCTAATTGAGATGATATGATTTGATGGTGACTCGAAATTCGATAGTGACTTGAGTATTTGACGGCCTGACCCTTGACAATTTGATCCAATGATAACAAAAACTCGATCATGACCTGTCCTTTTTACGATTCGACTTGTTGGCAACCCGACTTGATGATGATCCAATCTCAATTATGACCTGACTTATAAATTAACCCGACCTATTGATAATCTGATGAGAAAAATGACTCGAATTAATAATGACCTAACTTGATTGATGATCATATCTCATAATAACTTGACCCAGTGATAACCTGAACTCAAAATTATCAGAAGCTAAATTTAACACGAATTCAAAATGATGGACCCAAAATTTACCAAATCTGCCCATTTGTCATATATAGTCTCAAGTAACACCTCCGACTCAAATTTAATCAAATTACGAATTAGATCCGGCATGGCACTATATATTTAGTTAATATTTAAATCCTCAATTAAGAATCTAAAACCCATTAATTAGAGTGAAGGATTGAGAGTTTTTAACTCAAAATTATTTATTTAAATATTTGACAATAAAAATAAATAATGAATTTTGAATTCAATTTAATTTTTTATAAGACTATCTCCAGCCTAATGTCAGTTTGCCACTCAACACTATTTTACCGTGGAAATGTTCCTCCAATGCAATGTCATTTCTCTTTGCAAAATAATATTGATGAACAGTAAAACATCAAATTTGGTGTTTTACTGTTCATCAATTCCATTTTTTTTATTTTTATATATAAAAAATTCATTTTAAAACCAGCATTTTGCAAACAAACCCATTATTTTTTTTTTCATTTGTTATTTAGTTTTATTTATATAAAAAATTCATTTTAAAATTTTAATTTATAAAAAGCCCCATTATATTTAAATTGTAACTTTCAATAAAAAAAATCAAATATATATATAAAATATATTTATTTATGGATAATTAGTGAAATATATAAAATAGTGAGAAATTATAATAAATTGGAAAAAATAGATAAAAAGGAATATAAAAAAATATTTTTTTTTAATATTAAAAATGGTATTAAAAATTGAGTTATGATTATTGATAAAATTATTATTTAATGTAATATAAATTACAAAATAATATAAAATTAACTGTATTTTGATGTTATAATGGATTGGAGATGATCTAAGTATTAAAATTCAGTTTATTTCAAAAAATAATTTTATTAAAAATAATTTTTAATTTAATAATTTTTATTACTCATAATCACTTATTTCTTTAATAATCTCAAATTCCCCCTCAAAATGATTTGGATTTGAGCGAAGATTCAGGTCCGATTAATTGAATTGGATTGGAAACTTGACAAAATTCGGTCCGAATCGAGCCCGAATCGTAGGATGAACCGCTGTCGCAATAAATAAAATTAAAATATGATGAATTAACCAATCAAAGGAGTATTAATATTTTGTTATAGCTTCTTGGGAGTTGGAAACTATCGATCGCTTGAAAAAGGACAAATCTGGCAGCGAAATATATACAATAAGGACAAAATAGTAAATATATAATCTCAACAACTGACGTCATTAAACCTTTGCTTGCTTCAACGGAACAACTAACAATGATAAACAGTACATAAAAAAAATGGAAGAGGACGACTGAAAGTGAATCCCATCCTATCATCGATACGGCCAAACTCAGAAATTGTCTATCGCCTTTTTTCTCTTTTTAGAATTAGATCTCTCTCTTTTTACAGTTATACACTTTCTCGGGAAAATTGTAATTTTTCCCGAGGAAATTTTAAATGTCAGACGCTTTGATCAATGGACTCGCCGGAGCTGGTGGCGGAATCATCGCTCAGCTCATCAGTTATCCTCTTCAAACTGTAGGATACATGATCTTTAAGTTTTTTTTTTCTATTTTCAAGTTTTAATATTAATTTGATAATTTTGTTTTTGTTATTTGTTTCTGATTGTTGATGACTGAGTCTGACTTGATCTTACAGGTAAATACTCGGCAGCAAACGGAGCGTGATCCGAAGAAAGAGAAGAGGAAGCTTGGTACTGTAGAGCAAATGTGCCAGGTTCTCTTTTTTCCTTTTTTTTATTTTTTTTTGTGGGTGCTGAAAAATATGAACTCTGAAGTTTGGATTTTGATTGGATGATTTTCAGGTTGTAAAACACGAAGGATGGGAACGGTTGTATGGAGGATTAATGCCATCTCTTGTAGGCACAGCTGCATCTCAGGTGAGGTCAATTTAGTTGCAACCTAAATTTTTAATTTTGTTTTGGGTGAAAAATTAAGATGTTAAAGTTCTGTTTAGTTGCTCATAAAATATGAAGGTGTTAGTTTATATTTCTATTTATTAGTTTATATTTCTATTTCGTGAATCGCACCAAAATATCTTTTATTGTTTCTTATTTTTTTTCAAAGGAAATTGGCACGGTTTGTGTAGTTGTGTTGGAGTTTTCAATGAAGTTGGTATTGTGGTCCTGCACATGGTAAAAACTGATTCATTTATGTGACTGGCTTATTGCCTACACCGCAAATTCAAATAAATTCTGTTTAATTTTATGTGTTTCAAATTATGAGGGTAAAAAATTAGTGAGTGGTAACCACCCTTCAGGTTTCTTGTATGTTTCTGGCATTCACTGTTAGGTTGTCTATCTAAATGTAAACTATAGAACCTATGGCCCTGTGCAAATTAAGCTGTGTTGAATTACAATTTTTTAGATTAGTTTGTGTGCTGAATTTACCAATTTTTGAAATGGTACTGACTTGAGATCATATTCTTTAACTTGGGAAATATTTTTAATGCAATTGGGATACGTCAAGATGTCTGCTAGCTCAGAGCTATATAGTTTGTTTAGCACCTTCGCTATTTACTTTCCTAGATTGAACTTCCCTAGTCCTACTTGCTGGATAATGGGTTATGGGTTCCATAATTTTAGCTTTCATAAACAGGTTTTAGACATTGGCATGGTGTAAATTTGCATCATGTTATTTAGATCATGATTTCTTATATGCTTGCCCCTTTTTTATGATACAGGGTGTTTACTATTATTTCTATCAAATATTCAGGGACAAAGCTGAAGCTATTTCACTTGAACGCAAGAGAAAAGGATTTGGAGATGGGTCAGTTGGTATATTCTCATCACTTGTGGTGGCTGCATTCGCTGGGTAAAATTTATTTTCTTCATATTTTGAATGGATTTTGTTCATATATCTGTGAATGCTAAATATGCCGGAGGACCACAGAACTGTCATCCTTAGACAATTAGGGGTAGGGGCCAGTCACTTTTAGCTTGCAGTGCATAATTTGACTATTACTTTGTTTTAAAATGCTTGGCGGAAAATCTTATGAAGTATATTCTCTTGAAAACTCTTTTTCAAATCAACTCAATTAACCAAACTATTTGGTAACTTTCCTTCCACATCTATGCTCAGCAAACGTTTTTTTAGGTTTTCTTCGTTGCAGATATTTTAGAGGCTATGTTCCCCCCTGAATGTGGTTCTTCTTTAGCTATAATTTATAACATCTGGATTCCAACAACAGCATGATGGCATGAAACTAAAAGTTTCTGTTATGACTATTTTTCGATTTGGTAAAATAAATTTTTTACTTATGTAAGATATTGTATTAAATTATTTACTCTGGCTGTCTCTTGTGGCATGAGATAGACATATCCTCTCTCTCCATCTAAATTGTGCTGTCCTTTTATTTTCAAATTTTCAACTAATCATCAGCAGTGGAAAAATCTTTTAGAAACTATGTCATGCTAGAGCATAATGGATGAACTTTTTTCCTTTTGAAAAAATAATGTTATAAATTTTGAAAATGAAGTTAGGAACAATGATTGTCAAGTAAAAGGATATTAAAATATAAACAAAAATACAGTTTTGTATGTGCCTACGCCGAGTATTTTATTATTTTAATTTGATTCAACGGGTCCTAAAAGGGACATCTATTTGAAAAAAAAAAAAAATATAATCTCTCCTTATAACGATGATAGCATTTTAAAAACTCAAGTCAAGCTAGCATAAATTTCTCTGCCAATTTTGTCAACATCTTATTTTGACTTCCTCTTTGGGATTCTTGTGATTTGACTCTTAAAGCATGTTTGATCCCTTCTTTGTGCAGGAGTGTAAATGTGCTCTTGACAAACCCCATTTGGGTAGTTGTTACTCGAATGCAGGTAAATTCTAGATGGCATCTCTAGTTTTGTTCAAAACTTTTACTAAATGGACCTACTAACCCTTAATTGCCACAGTTTTCGTCTGGATATCTTCCAAAATCCAAAACCTGAAAGCGATCACAAAAATTTGCACATCTTCTACTTAGTCTAGCACCCTAGTGTCAACTTAAATTGCTTTGAGCAGAAAAAATTATCTCATTCTTAGAGGAGAATTCTCATTATATAGCAATAATACATGCTGATCTTTATTTTATAAAATAGCTAAACTACTATATATAGAGCTGATCTTTAGCCCTTGAAATAGCTAATCTACCATATACAAATCTATACAATCACCTACAGCTAGTATATCCTAATTAAGAAAGAACAAAATAATTACAAAAATAATTGACATAGCTGTATAAGGTATAAAATCTGCTGGCTTTAAATGATCAGCTAATTGACCATCTAATACCTTTGACATCCCCTCTCAAATTGATGCTGGTGAATCAACAAGCATCAATTTGCTAACAAGAAAATTATGGCACTGACATGTCATGGATTCGGTGAAGATATCTGCGATTTGTAAAGCGGTGGAGATATGTGGGAGAGTAATGACCTGGTGGTCATAGGCCTTTCGAATAAAGTGACAGTCAACCTTTATGTGCTTCGTGCGCTCGTGGTAGACAGAGTTGGCAGCAATTTGGATGGCATTAGTGTTGTCAGCATGTAATGGAGTGAGTTGAACTTGTGGGAAACCAAGCTCTGTGAGAAGACCCCGCAGCCAAATAATCTCAGAACATGCAGCGGACATGGTACGATATTCAGTTTCAATTGAAGATTTGGAAACAAACTCTTGCTTCTTGCACTTCCAGGAGATAAGAGCATCCCCTAAAAACATACACCATCCCATAGTAGATTTTCTGGTGTCCGGGCAGCCATCCCAATCAGCATCGTTGTAGGCTTGCAATTGAGTTGACGAACCAGTAGTAAAAAATAAGCCGCGAATAGGTGTGCCAAGGATATATCTAACGATACGTCGGACTTCTGATAGGTGGAGATGTCGTGGGGCTTGCATAAACTTGCTGACAGTGTGGACAGCATAAGAGATGTTTGATCGGGTGATGGTTAGGTAAATATGACTCCTACCAACTTCCGATATAAAGTAGAATCCTCGAGAAGCTCCCCTCCATCTCGGCGATATTTCACATTAATTTCTATGGGAGTGTCAACAGAAGTAGCCTCTGTGAGTCCAGCTAAATGAACCAAATCTTGAATATATTTGTGCTGATTGAGGAAAATACCTTGAGGCTGATGATGTACCTCTAATTCCAAAAAGTAAGTGAGTTGGCCAAGGTCTTTCATGTGAAAAATAGAATGCAGGAATTTTTGTATTTTAGAGATGGCCTCCACATTAATAATGTCATCCACATAAACAAGGAGAACAACTATGCCCTTAAATGTCCTTTGTAGAAAAAGGTAGGAGTCAATATTGACTTTGAATGAATGAAAAACCAAGTAGTGTGGATCGAAACTTCTCAAACCATACCCACGGTGCCTGCTTCAAGCCATACAAAGAACGTTTGAGTTTGCAAACAACATTAGATGTGGAAATAGGCATACCATAGGGGAGTTTCATGTAAACTTCCTCCTTGAGATCACCATGTAAGAATGCGTTCTTGACATCCATTTGATGTAAAGACCATGATTGAGATGCAGCAAGAGCTAGTATTGTCCGTACAGTGGTCATCTTAACTACTGGTGCGAAAGTCTTATCATAGTCTAGCCCAAACTCTTGCTTGTTGCCAAAAAACACCAACCAAGCCTTGTAACGGTCTATGGATCCATCGGAACGAAGCTTGATAGAAAACACAAACTTACTTCCAAGAGGTTTCATAAATGGGGGGCATGGAACTACTCCCCAGGTTTGATTTTCTTCTAATGCAAGAAGTTCTGCTTGACTAGCTTTTTGCCAACACTCATGCTTCATGGCCTGCTTGTAAGATGAGAGAATAGAAGACAAGGTGGCTGTCAAGGATAGAGGAGGGAAACCATACCTATGTGGTGGTTTAATAACCCGATTATTGCGTCTGAGAGGAGCAAGTGAGGCTGCTGGAACAGGATCAGCATTCAGAGAATGATCTGGGGGCCTCGGGCGGTGTTGAAATCGGATTTGATGTATTGGGCACATCTCGGTGATACACTAAAAGAGGCTTAGAGTTTATATGATCTGCATAAGAGTTAGTTAACAATGGCAAAACAAAAAATAGAGGAGAAAGATGATCATGGAGAGTGGAAAAGAAATATTGATTTTCGATAAAAATAACATTACGAGAGACTCGAATACGACGCAGATTTGAATCATAGCAAAGAAAACCTTTCTGGTGCATTGAGTATCCTAGAAAAGCACATTGAACAGATTGAGCTGTGAGTTTTGTGTGTTCTTGAGGAGGAAGATGAACATAATACACACAACCAAAGGTACGAAGATTAGAATAATCTGGAGTACTACCAAATAGCCGAGTGAAAGGAGAATCATTGTTTAGTAAGGGAGAAGGCAACCTGTTGATGAGGTAGACAGCAGTGGAAAGTGCTTCACACCAAAATCGTGAGGGCACAAATGACTCTAGTAGAAGGGTGCGAACAACATCAAGGAAATGACGGTTTTTTCTTTCTGCCACCCCATTTTGTTGTGGGGTTGAAGGACAAGATCTTTGAGAGATTATGCCATTGGTTTGCAAAAATTCCTAAAACAAATGAGACATGTACTCGCCCCCATTGTCAAAATGAAGAATTTTTATGTTGGTAGAAAAGTGGGTCTGAACATGTGCATGAAAAACTTGAAAACAGAAAATACTTCACCTTTAGAGTGCAGAAAATAAATCCATGTGAAGCGACTATAGTCATCAATAAAAGTGACAAAGTACTTATAATTAGCATGAGAAGTAACTAGTGTCATATCCCACACATTACTATGAATCAAATAAAAAAGCTAGACTACATTTGGGGTGTGAGTAGGAAACGGTAAAGTTTTACTTTTTCCAAACCTACATGCATTGCAATCAAATTGAACAGTACTAAGAGAATGTGACTTTTTATTCCCAAATAAACCATAATTCAACAAATTATGAAGTACATTAGAGTTTGGATGTCTGAGGCGTTTATGCCATGCTCGATAATCAACATGAGCAGAATTACAAGTGATAAAAGGCAAAGAATGACATGGAGACAAAGGTAATTGAAGAGGAAAAAGGCGTCCTACTTTAGGCCCCTTTGCGATCATCTTCCTGATTGTTAATCCTGCACAACACAACCAAATTTAGAAAATTCTACTTTACAATCATGGTCAACTAATTGCCCAACGGAAATAAGATTAGTGCTAAGCCTAAGAGAGACAAAGACATTAGTTAGAGAAGAAGAAACATCACCAATGGCTATGATAGGTAAAGGATTTCCATCAACAGTATAAATCTTGAGATTTCCAGAATATTTGTTAACATTGGTGAGGAATTTAACATTATTTGTCATATGATTAGAAGCCCCGAAATCAAAGTACCAAGGAGGTGATGTAGAGAAGTGTTTACCTGAGAGTCCTAAAGCGGAGAATGCCGAAACAATGATTTGTTGAACATTTTAGGGGTCACAGATTGAATTAGAGCTGAAGCACTTTGAGCTGAATCCATAGAACAACCAATACTAGAAGAACCAACTGAGTCAATATATGCTGTTTCAGATTTCTTGGGGGGTCGAGTAGGGCATTCCTTGATGATATGACCATTCTTTTTGCAGTAGTTGCAGAATTTTTTTGAACAATTTGAAGCATAATGGCCATATCCTTTGCAACAATAGAACTGAATAGTGCTCGTGTCCCTGCCTTGAGCTGCATATGCTGTAGGAACAAAGGTGAGTTTATGTTGTTCTATAGTGGTTTGAGTACAAAGTCGTTGCTCTTCGCGAAACAAATCATTGAGGCATGTATCCAAGGAAGGAACAGGTTCTCGATTCATAAGATTGGACCTGGTTCCTTCAAATTCAGATCTTAGTTTCATAAGAAATTGATCCCTTTTAGTAATTTCATGGACTGATTGAACAGAATTAAGACCTTTGGGTGGTAAAGTAGCATAGACTATATCAGTATATTCATCCCAAAGATTCATGAAACTAGAATAAAAAATAGAAATAGAGAGACTTCCCTGTTGGAGAGTGGCTAATTCATGTTCAAGTTGGAACCGACAAGCAGTGTTGTGTTGACTGCAAAGTTTTTTTAGGTAATTCCACATCTTAGCTGCAGTCTTGAAAGGTCGAAGATTCAAGATGATGTTGAATTCCACAGATCCTAGAATCCATGCCATGATTTGAGCATCCTTGATCTCCCACTTGGCGAGCTCATCCTTGTCTTTGTCTTCTCTAGGAGCAGGTTTGCTGCCATCAACATGGTCCCATAGATTCTTGCCTTTGACAAATATCTTGAAGTGGAATGTCCGGGCCGAGTAGTTTTTGCCATTAAAACGAATCAAGAAGGCATTATACTTGTCTGAAGACATGAGTCGAAGAGAACTTTGATCAAGAGTAACTAAGAACACAAGACTAGATTAGAGCAGAGCTAGACTTGAGAACAAGAGACATGAGCATTCAGAATTGAGGCTCTGATACCATGTTAACTTAAATTGTTTTGAGCAGAAAAAGTTGTCTCACTTTTAGAGGAGAATTCTCATTATATAGTAATAATACATGCTGATATTTATCCTATAAAATAGCTAAACTACTATATATAGAGCTAATCTTTAGCCCTTGAAATAGTTAATCTACCATATACAAATCTATACAATCACCTACAGCTAATATATCCTAATTAAGAAAGAACAAAATAATTATAAAGATAATTGACATAGTTGTATAAGACATAAAATCTGCTAGCTTTAAATGACCAGCTAATTGACCATCTAATACCTTTGACACCTAGGCTATGTTTATTCAATATATCTGCTCTCTTTTCATGTCCATTTTACGGCTGATATGCTTTTTATGCATAAATGTTTACATACATTTATACTTGCAAATGTCCATTTTTTCTCTTAGGTGAGCTCAGGTCACACTGTCTCTTTTATTTGTTTTATGCTTAAACTACTTTTACTTTGTAGACTCATACGAAAGCACCAAAGAAATCCCAGCCAAATCATTCATTGTCAGTTGCTGCAGACAAAACTGTTCTAAATGCAATTGAGCCTCCTCCCTATGGCACTGGTCTTGCGGTAGGTATAGTTAAATGTTCATTTTTCTAGTTCTTGTGTAATTTCATGGCATAAGGCTGGAAATTCCCTCCCAAGGCAATACTATTGAAATTCATTTTATGTGAAATTTTTTTTGGCAACTTTGCTTTAAATTATTTCTTCTAGATGTGTAGAAAACTGGCTATGGCTCGGTTTGATTTAGTTGTTTGTAGCAGTTGTTAGCTGCTTTTTATAGTTTTTAGCAGGTAGCTGATGGCTTATAGCTGGTAACTGGTGGCTGTTACTTAATAGCTGATTGTTGCAAGTGTTTGGTAAAATTATTATTAGTTGTTAGCTATTACTATGTTCAATGACCATTAAAGATAAATATTAATATTTATTTTTTATTTAAATATTATTTTTAGAGTATAATTTAGTCTTTTTAATTAAAAAGCAGGAGTTTTTCAAAAAAAACTTTGATTTGAAATTTTTGTAAATAGCAGCTGTTTGACTACCTAACAGTTAACAGCTGTCAGTAACTAAACATTATGATGCAACCGTAAGGAATAAAAAAAGTAACAGTTGTATAAAAAAGTTTTACCAAACACCCACTGTATGTATAATAATTTTGTAATTAAGTATACAATTATGATGTCTGAATGGTTTTGCAAGCAAGTATTACTATAATTTTTAAGGACTGCAATAAAATGGTAATGAATTGGATCTTTATCGTCATCGTGCCAATTTAGGAGATCTTTATGCATTGATTTCTGGTGAGAAGATAGTTCAGATATAAAAGCATGCAGTCAAATTTGAATGCCAATGCCTCAAATCTGGGTCCAAAGTATATACAAAATTTGCGGCTATCCATTTAATTAGAGAAAATATGCCTTGTTCATTACCTCTGCAAGTTTTAAAACTTAAAAATATTGTTGATAGGGTGGGGGTGAATAAGGAAATGTAAGAATGTTAAATTCTGTCATAAAAGAAGTAGGCTGTTGAATTTTTTTTTTTCTGTTACTTGATATGTAATATTTGGTGAAATTTGGACCATTTTCTGAACTTGGATAGCTTTGTCATATGGCTTTACTGTTTAAACTGTGTCTGTTTGTGGTTTAAGTGTGTATTACCTTGTTGATGTGACTTGTAGTAATAGAGCTTTCCCTCGATTTTTTTTAATAGAAGAGAATGTTTACAGATTCAAGAGGTCTATGATGAAGCTGGAGTTAGGGGTTTTTGGAAAGGTTTATTGCCGACATTGATCATGGTAAGTGGTAATTGACAAATCTTAAATCTTCTAAGGATTTTACTGATTATCCTGCTATATACTCCATAGGTGAGCAATCCTTCCATACAATTCATGCTGTATGAAACTATGTTGAAGAAACTCAAGAAACAACGTGCCTTGAATAAGAAGGGTGACAATGGGATCACTGCTTTGGAGGTTAGCTCTTCTTCAATTCCACAAGTCTTCAAGTCCAGTCCTTCTATTAGTGTTCTATTCTTAAAGCTCCTATTCCAATATTTAAAGAGCACTGCCCACTCATTGAGTCTTTTAGGTTTATTTTGATAGCTAATCAAATTGCTTGATTTCTCTAGATATTTCTTCTTGGAGCTTTGGCAAAGCTTGGAGCTACCGTTGTCACATATCCTCTTCTTGTTGTAAAGGTACATGAAGGACTTATCCTGTGATCTAGTCTTTATTTGCAAAAGCAACCTCGCTTAAGAGTCAAAATTGATTATTGTTGAGCTAAAAAAAAGCTATAATTGGGTCACAAACCCTCGCCTCCTCCTAAAAGGTTCTTGGCACAGATGAACAAACTAGGATCTAATTATAGCTTTGGCAATCACTTAAGAGCATCGAATCTGCCATCAAATGAAACTGTAGCAGAATATATACTCCAAAAATTATTTGTTTACAAGTCCTGATTGAAGGAAATATTATTAAATCATTGTTGCACAAGTGCCGCATGAGACTTAATAGGTATGCTGAGAGACAAAAATAAATAGGAATGCTAAAAATATATATGTATATATATATATATATATATATATATATATATATATATATATTGATGATTGGAAGTTAGTGAAAAGAATGTTAGTGATATTTTGTCAATAGAATGTTTTATTTAGTTGCAAAAATCTTGCAACCATAGATTGATGATTGGAAGTTAATTTTGTAGATCTGTTATAAACTCGATTGACTAGTTTGTGATCGCAGGCTAGGCTTCAAGCGAAACAACTTAAAACTGGAGACAAAAGACACCATTATGAAGGTTTGAACATTTTGATGAATTTGAACTATTTTGATGAACTTTAACTATAATATTATGAAGTATGGAACTGCTAAGTTCCAGCTTTCTCTTGCCTATTGCATAACTTTCTGCATGTGAAGGAATTGTAATTTCTTGTAATGTTTCGTTTCCTTTAAATGCAAATTTACAAAAAAAGGTGCAGTAACAACATGCTGTATCCATGGCCTTAATGGCTGGACTTGGAGTCCCTTCACCCTTGAGACAGATACGATAAAAATGCTTTATTCAAAATCATTTCAGCCAGAGATTTAGCATTTTTTATATATCAAGATATGATGGCACAAATTATCTGTGTGGTTGACGAATGTATTTTATTTTGTATATAACATTAAAATGTATTTATCCGTGTGATGTTTTATTTGATTCTTTTAATATAGGTACTCTGGATGCTATCCTCAAGATGATTCGCTATGAAGGGTTGTACGGCTTTTACAAAGGTATGAGCACGAAAATCGTACAAAGCGTTCTTACAGCAGCTGTTTTGTTCATGGTCAAGGAAGAATTAGTCAGGGGTGCTCGATTATTGCTTACTAAGGGAGGCGTTAATACAGCAAAATCATAATCTCCTTGATTGCAGCTTTTTTCTCTGCTTCTCTTTACCTCCCTCTCATGATTATTAGCTTCAAAGTTGCTTAATCAAATGTTAATTTAAAATTGATGCCAGCATTTTTAGGCTTGAACCTTAAAATAAAAAGGGATGAATTAGGAATTTAGGATTTCCATGAAGAAATATTTATTACTATGTCTAGTTAATTCTTTTTAAAACTACTATAGTCATGGATGCTTAATGTAAACACGGATGACAGGTTTAAACACTTTGTTTTCTATTTGTAAACTTGGTTCTTCATAAAATGCCTTATAAGTTAGTCATAAAATAAAAGATGTTGATTTAAATTTTCAAATTTCAGTATGTTTGATTAATTTTTTGAAATTTTGGTTTTTTAATTTAATTTGATAAAAAAAAACTGAATAATTTTTTTTTATTCGATTCCATTAATTTTTTGAAATTTGGGTTTTTATTTCAATTCGATTTTGAGAGTTTTGTTTCGGTTTAATTTAAATTGAATCTAATAATTGCTTACCTCTTTATTTTTTGTTATTATTTTTTTAATTTTATGATAATTCAATACCAAAAATATTAAAATTGTTTAAATTCTATTTAGATATTTCGATTTTCTTTTGAATATCGAAATAATTAAATCGAACCAAATTAAAATAGAAAGCCAAAATATTAAAATAATTAAACTGAACTGAAATAAAAAACAAAGTTATTCAAATGGAATTGATATATTTTGGTTTGGTTATTTATGTTATTTAAATAAAATAAGTGAATATACATATATATGGTTGGTTTGGTTTATTCGTTTTTTTTTTTTAAAATCAAATCGAATTAAAAAAATAAAATTTAAAAAAATTAATCGAACTAAACTAATATTTAAAAAATCGAATCGACCTGACTTATTTAAATTAATTTAATTCGGTTAAATCGATTTGATTTTCTATTCAGATGTTAACGTGATAAAAATAATAATAAAAATTATCACGTCAGTTCCGACACTAAAATTCTAATTGAATTTCAGTTTCATGTTAAATTTATTAAAAATTATATATATATATATCGAAATTTTTAGTTCAGGATAAAATTATAATTTGGTGAATAATAGTCCTATCAGGAAAATACATAAAGTGAAATACAAGTTCTGAGCCAAAATCAAAACTAAAGAATCTTAATATGTCCGGTACGTTCCTGAATACAACTTAAGAGAAGAAGACAAATTAACAAAAGAATCGTAATACAATTTCAAAATTGGGACTAAAGAAAAAGACAGAAATTTAAGATTCGTATAAAAACTTAATAAAAAAACATGGCTATCAAAGAAGTATCAAAATCATAGTCAAGATTACTATTATTGAAGCTTTCTCCTTCTCCTTCTCTGAGAATAAAAAGCTACCAATAAATATAAAGAGCATCATAAACTGAACAAACATAGAAAAGAACTGATCTAATTAATATTTAGTAAAAATATATATATTTTCTGGCAACAATCCAAATTTTGACAACCAAAGAAAGGCAGAAAGTGAGCGAAGAAAGAGGGATTGAGGAAGCTGCTGTGTATAATACAAAGTAGCCTATATATCACATTTTAATTTTTAAAAAATTTTTATAAAATTTTTAAAAATTTATATTTTGATAATATTTGATATAATGAATTTATTGATATATTTTTTTTATGCTAAATAAAAATCATTTGAACAATTAAAAATACATTATAAATGCTTTAAATTTAAACGATTAAATATAATACATAAAATTTTTAATGCATTTTTTCCTATCCAAATGATTTTTATTTAGTATAAAAAATATATCAATAGATTCATTACATCAAATACTATCAAAATATAATTTTTTAAAAATTTTTTAAAAATTTTTAAATAACTAAAATAAAATATATCAAAAATTATTATATAAAAATACACAACAGTACTTTCAATTAAAAAAAAAAAAAAAGAATGCAGGAAGACAGATAATTCGAAGGTGATGATATTTCCAAAGCTAGTATTTTTATTGCTAGAGCAAAAATTTTTATTTTGACAAAATTACCCTTCCGTCTCTCACTCAATCCCTCCGTGCTAACCCATTTGCTGAACCACTCTATCTTAGCGAATTTCCCCGATATTTTCAATAACCATGTTGCAAACTTGATCAAAGCCTCTAACGCCCCTATATGGTACTTTTGACATTCATTATGCATAGACACTAACAAGCCTCGTTCCACATTCTTGTCACCAACCATTTACTCTCTCCATCAGAACATTTTTTAAGATTTCCTTCAATAAATACTTTACCACTAAAATTGGCCTTTAAATTAAAAAAGTGTTTGAACATGCTATTGATAATTATCGATTTAAAATAAAAATATTTTTTAAATTGATAAAAAATTTAATTGATAATTACAATTCTTATATGTTACAAGATTTTACTGATTTGAAAATAAAAATTTGAAGAATAATCCCTTCACTAAATTTTTAGACAAACTGTATATATAAATGTCATTTATGGATTCCATATTTTTTACCTAACACCAACAATTAAATTTTTCACAGATAATACTTTTGATTTTTTATCATAAACATTAAAAAAATTTGCCAATGCGTTTCATAATGATAAAATTTATGTATCTAATCTTGGGTAACTCCGGAAAAAGAAGAGTTTCATTGATTATATTCTTGATATAATTTATTGATTTATTTATTTCTTTAAAAGAAAAGAAAGAGTATGGAATCTAAATTCTTGATAAAAGGACTTTTAATCAAAATCCAAAAAGCTTGTACCATGTATCATAGTCATGCTTTACCTTTAGAGTATGAAGATGGGCGTGAAGATGACAATTGATGTACTCGGTGTAAATATAGCATAAATAACAGAGAATAAGAGGGGTGGGAGGTAAGGTGAAAACCAAATCTAATTAAATCGATGAAATTAAATTAAAATTAATAATTTTAAAATTAATTTAATTTAATTTAATTTTAAAATAAAATATATTGAAAGTTTGATTTAATTTATAGTTTAAGTATTTTTTTCTTGATTTCAAATTAAATTAAACTGAATATATATATATATATATATTGCTTTTTACTCTTATTATAATTAAATATATTTAATTTGATTTTATATATAATCATTTTTTTTAATATAATATTAATTTAAAATTTAAAAATTAACCATTCATAAAAATTAGCTACAGATAAATAAAAAAAGTCTAATTCTAGAAAAAAATATAAATTTTAAGTGTGTTAATTAATGAAATAGATAAATTTTATATTGTAATATTTTTAAAAAAATTTATTACTAATATTTTATCAGTTTTTTTTTTCTAAATTTATAATAAAATAATAATAATTTTTAAAATAATATATTTAATTTGAAATCAATAAACTGAAAATATTTAAATCAAATCAAATCGATTATTTAATTATAATAATAATTTGATTTGATTTAAAAATTTCAAACCGAAAATAATAATTTAATTTGATAATAATCTTTCAAACATATCAAATTAAATTGATGTCCCACCTAGTGAGAGGGATGGAGTAAAATGAGGGAGGGAGGGAGAACAATTTTGTCTAAATAATTTTATTTTTTTATGTGGTGGTAGCAATAATAGATTTGGAAATATAATTACTCTTTTTTTAAACCACATATTAAATTTATTGTTAATGTAATAACTTAAGTTTTAATTATTTTTAAGTAATATATTTAAAGTAATATTTTTAAATATATAATTTTTCTAAAAATAATTATTTGAAATTTTAGTTAATTATAATTTTTAACATAATTTATTCATCTTATATATGAAAAGGGAAATAAACTATGGTTCGAAACCCTGAGCAAGTGGAAGTTTCAATTGTCGTTAATCATTGAATCATTTCTGTCACTTGAAGTTTTACTTGCTTAAATATTATAGGGAAAGAAAAAAGTACTATATAGTTCTGCATTTTTTAAAATAGAGTATCTGATTTTTTTTTTGCAACAATTAATAATTAAGAGTCTACACTCTAAAATAATTAATTTTAATTGACATGATGTGTCATCTGATCTATTATAATAGGATTCATTTCTAATAAAAAAATATTTGAAAAATTAAGAAAATTCATGTGATTTCGCGTTTTATAAATATAGATTCGTGAATTAAAAAAAAATTATTAAAATTCATGACTACATCAGTTGATATTGAAGTTGTTAGAGTATCAAATCCTTATTTGTAAAAGCGTGAAACTACTTGAATCTTTTCCTATATTATATTATCAAATAGGAAGAAAAGATTGATGGGATAGCTCTGATTGATTGGTTGAAGACAACCAATCAGAGGTTGTCTAAATTGCTCAGCCAGATTAGGAAGAGGCAGCAAACAAGAGAGAATGGTTGTTCATTGGAAACCACCCATCTCCTGCCACCAGTTTTCCTCACCACCACCGAGAAGCCCAACCTCCGGTGAACCTAGAGCCAAAATCTCGTCGAGAACGACCACCAAAACAAGACGCACTCACAGTCCAAAGCCCCACGGCAACGAGATCTTTAAACGATAATTTCGGTCATCAAATATTTTCGTTCCCTTCGATTTTTATACAGTTGAAATCGTCTCTCTTCAAGCTGCATTTCTATACCCTTCTTGCCACCAAAAGTTGACTGCAGACCGAGATCAGAGTCGATGTGGCCGAAGCTTCTATTGTGAATTTCTGCTTAAGGCGGCGAGTGGCTGCTAGTGGAGGACAGTTTCGAACTCCTGGGAACGAGGCGCTTCTAATGGTGTCCTTCCCGTGCTCCAAGTTCTCCGTTAATGTGCCGATCACCGACTAATGGGTCCACGCTCCGCCATTGACCTTAAAACTTCAGTTGGTTGTCTTCCATGCGTACATAGCAATGCCTAGAACGCTCTCCTATAGATTTAGTTTCGGTAGGTATTTAAATGCCCGTAAGTGAATTCTTTGCTTATATTTATATGTTTGCAGTACTAATTGACAAATTGGAATCATTATGGATTTTAAGAATTTATTTGGAATGGACTTATGTTATTAATGAAATTTCTTTTATATTTTGAGTGTTATAAATTTAATTAGTTAATTAATGTAATTTCATGAGAAAATGATTAAATATGAATATGGATGAAGTCATATAAACTATATAGTTTTAATTATTATTAATTGAATATTGGAAATGAGTAAATTTTTATTAAAGGATCTAAGTTGTGAAATGTTTCTTTATGCAAAAATTGAGATTTGAACTATTAATGTAATTTTGTTTAGTATTTTTATTTTTTAAATGAATTAAATGATTTGATTTTGATTTTGAATGGTTGATGTGGGGATGCTTTGAAATTCAATTAATCAAACTCAAAGTAAATAATTTTAAAAAGAAATTTTATGAAAGTATACATATACATAACATATTATTTGAAGGAATGTCAATAAATAAATAGTGTATAAACTAAATTAATTTCATTAATAAAGGAGTTTACTATTTTCATAAAATTTAAGAAGGATTTTAAGGAAAAGAGTTTTGTAAGAAGAATGCTTATAATATAAATAATTTTTAGAAGCTTTTATATCCTTAACTTATCTTTTTATTTAAATTATTTTAAACAATTTTTTATTGTTATGATTATGTATGATTGATGAATTGAGACAATTGAAAAATTTATCAAGATTACAAGTTCAGAAGAGGCAATTGAGTTGCTTTTGTGCAGTAATTTTATGTTATGAGCACTAAGGACTATTTAAAAGTGTTTATTTCTTTTTATTTCAGGAGATAAATAACCTAATTATAAAAGAGATTTTATCAAAATTTCTACAGAAATGTGGGAGTCCTCTAGGATAAAGTTTAAGTTAAGATTGTTCTTTTTCTATTATTAATTAAGTTTTATTATTATAGATCACCCAGGTTCATCCTTAGCTACTTTGGACTAGTAAAAAAATTATGTCAAATATTTCCTTTAAGTGTTATGAGTGATATAATTTAATATAACAATTCATTCCCTTATGCATTTAATATTACATTTGCATCTATGCATTGGTTAATAGTATATTAGATATATAATTATCCTTATAACATTAGATTATGAAAACATGACATATGTTTGTATCATAATAAATTTATTTTGTTATGATTGCTGCATTGTTATTGTGTTTGTGATGGGAATAAGATAAAATAAAACATTTCAAAGCCAAATAGGTGATATTTTATGATTACTTAATTATATATATACACACAAACGCAATGTTAATGATGTATTGATTGGGATTGAGCTAGTCTCATTATGAATCTAGATATGAACAAAAAAAATGGATTGTTTTGAATTGATTTCACTGTGGCTTCATAATTTGAAAGCCAATGAAGGGACTCGACTCCCTATCTCTTATAAATTATATATATATAGAAAGGTCAGGTTCCATAAATTATTTTTTATCTTGTTTAATTATGTGTATTACATATAATGTGTCATTATATATAAATGAAGCATAAATATTTGGATGATATTGTCTCATAAATATTGCGTAAATGATATATTATATTGATAACTATGTAACTCAATGAGTTAAACACTCACTTATATTCTAAATTTCCTTGGGTTATAGTTAGCAACAAAACAAGTTAAAGTTGATGCATTATTGAAGTGTGATATTATATTTCCTCCTTCATAGTTGTTCAATTGTTTATTTTATGTATTATAAACTAAAATTTAAATTTTAAAACTCCGCATAACTACTTTGTTATGTTATGTCAGCAGTTGATTGTTGGAGGATTTGTTAAATTTTCTCTTTTGAGTTATGTTATTTGTCCAGCAAATAATTTATTGTTTAGCTAGCAAGTTATATGATTTGTTTAAACCAATGTACAATGATGTTATTGATAGATTATTTTCATATTCTGCTTAATAAATGGGCTTATAACTCTAATGTTTGGTAAATGTGCTTAGATTGTTGAGCATGTTATGTTCTTGTCATATCATGTTCTACTTGACAAGTGAGTTTATAACTCTAATATTTGATATATGTGCTTAGATTGTTCAGCAAATTATATTCTTATCAGATTATACTTGCTTCGGACTCTAATGGCCTTATACCTTTCTATATCTCAATATCAGTGATGTATCCATAGGTTTTGATCGTGACAATTAATTCCTAATTGTTTCCTTATATTAGTGTTAGAGGAATGGTACTCTAGGATTGCAGGGGATTTGGATCTCATTAATGTAAAATTTCCCTTTCCAATATTACAAAAAAAAAAAAAAAAAAAAAAAAAAAAAAAATTCACTTTGAATTTTAAATATAAATGCATACTAGCTTAAATGGGCTTAAACATGATTTAAGTTTTACGTTTAATGTACAATATATATTTTTTTGTGATATTTTATTTTCATACAAGTTAACTTTAGATAAAAATAAAATATATTGATATATTTTTTATTTTATATCAAAATAGATCAATTCAAATAACTTAAGTTATAAAAATATTCAAATTTCTTAAAAAAAATTCTCACAAGTTAGTTATAATTCATCATATACTCGTAACTCCCATTTATAAACTCAAATTTTTATAACTCAATTATTCAATTCACTATTAAAAATTCAAAATACATTTATTTAAATAAAACATGATTCTTTTTAAATAAAAGTAAAATGATAAAATAATTATATATTTTTTACTTTTCAATTATTCGAAATAATAAATATCAAATTATTTTAAAATTTATTCTGAACATATGAATTATATGTATATGATTTATTTCAAATAGTGCTTAGTGAGGAAAATAAAATTATTGGATAAATACAAAATTGGTATTAATTTTATTTTAGTCATTGTTGTCAGATAATTAAAAAAAGTAATATTTAAATTTATAAAAAAACCATTATTTAAAATAAAAAAATAGTTTTCCATTTTTGGCAATTTGTTTTTTTTTTTTTTTTTACTTTCAATTGTTCAACAACATAATTTATTAAAAAATTAAATGATAATGTTAAATATATTTTTATAATCTAATTTTATTTCATAATAGATAATTAGACAAAAAACAAAAATTTATAGCCCAGGCCATAAATTAGCAATAATGAAAAGATAAACACGACGCCGTTTAATCCTCGCTGACTTGAAAAAACGCTCATCTCCTTTATAACATTCCTTCACTCGCGAACACAGACAATTCTCTCAAGAACTTCTATTTTTTTTCTCAATCTGACCTGTACATGCAAGAAAATAAATCAGATATGGCGAACAAGAATCCAAAGAAGGCCAATCTCTTAGATCACCACTCTATCAAGCACATTCTTGACGAGTCTGTCTCTGAGGTAACACAAATTCGAATAAAAATAAAACCCTAAATCTCTCTCTCGTTTATTGATTATTTGATTCATTACTTCTTTTTGATTTTTGATTTATAGATTGTTACAAGTCGTGGGTATGTGGAAGATGTGAGGATGAGCAATGTAAGATTGTTGATGGGGACTATTATCATAGTTATAGCGCTTGTTGCTCAGTTTTATAAGAAGAAGTTCCCTGAGAATAGGGACTTTTTGATCGGATGTATCGTATTATATCCTTTGAATTTATTTTACTTGATGAATTTTTCAGTTTTGTGGATCAATTTGTCATTTTCAAAACCAGATTGACATAAATTATGAGATTTAGGGAGATAATCTTTTAAATGTCAGATGTGAAAATTGTGGTTTAATTCAGATTTTGGTGGATTTGGGGTTTGTTTGTTCGTTGAGACTACTGAAAATTGTTATTTTGTCCCCTTGCTTTAATTACCATGTTGAAGATGTTGAAATCAGGATTTATTGTTTCATCTTTGACTCTGGCAAGTATATAGTCTTCAACGGATTGTTGCAGCTGATTTTATACACAAAAGAGAAGAATGCCATCTTATTCACATATCCTCCTAAGGTAAGTTCCTCAGTTTCTGAAATGGGACATTTGGCAATAATAGGGGCTAATTATATATGAATTTATGAGCATTTTTGTGCTAATGTCTATCTTGCACCATGAACGGTAGATTAATAGATAATATATATATTTTTTTATTTTTTTAATTTAGGATATTGTTCCATTGCCACCACAGAGAAACTATGATGTTTCTTTCAAATCTCAGCAAAATCATTCATAGACTCTTTGTTAGAACATACTTTAGACTTAGGAAATAAGATAAAGATAAAGTGTTCCACTCCTCATCTAAATCAAGGATTAGAATGATAGTATTTTTGTTAATTTAAAGCTTTAAGCTAAAATTTGCTTCTTGATAGTGGCCATGGCACAGGAATATGTTGATCAGACCCCTTGATGCTGATTGAGATAATTCAAAAGTAGTTGCTCAGTTGTCTGTCTTCATTCTGGTTCCAGTAAAATGTGTAGAAGAATATTTTTGCTAACACCTTAATCAAGCTCAAAGTTCTTTTTCTTGAATCTTTTCTTTTGTTCCTCAATTTGATGCCAATAGCTGCTGGGGTTGTCAAATGTCAGGTTTTTTCTTTACTCTTTCTATTCTTCATAATCATTAATCAACTGGTTTTTTTTCATCAACCTTTCTGGTTGGGGGTGTTTAGCCATCATATGCAGCACTGCCCTTGGGTGGGTGGGTGGTTGGTTAGGTGGGTGGGTGGGTACTAGTCTATTGGAGGACTATATCTTAGCAAAACAGCCATTTTGCCTTTGTTTGCCCCTTCATTTGTCTTCTTCATTGGTGTCAGCACACATGGATGCCTAAGTGTATACTGGGTTCAGCTTCACATACTGTTGGCTGATGGCTAATTAGAATGCTGTTACTGTTAATTTTCACTTCAAATATTGTCACTATATATAATCTTTGTCATTGCTTGTGTGAATTGTTTCCCCCTCTCCTTCTTGGTGAGTTAAGTTGCATATTTTAGAGCCGCAATATGCTATATACTGTGTGTGTGAGAGAGCCTTGTTCTGTCAGTGCTTTTACCTACAAACTACATCCCCTTTGAATTTTCATTCAGTAATCCTGGAATTTTAGAATTTTGGCGAATCTTGAGCTTCTTATATTACAACATGTAAACTATAAGGCATGCTATTTCTTCTTCTTCTTTTTAACATAAATGATTTGAAAGCTGAAGAAGCTTTTTCCCATGGTGCTAACCTCTGTACTTTTGAAGTTGAAATTTTGAGTTGGGGCCATATATATGTGGATTTTTCTGCATAAACTCCGTATGTAAGTCTGTGCTCTAGACTTTATGATCTAAAAATGAGCTATTTAGTTTAAGTCCTCATTGCCCTTCTATGGATGTTTGCATAGTTCCAGATAGGGAGGTAATGTTCTGTTCTCCAAATATGCGTTTCATGCGTAAAGCATAAAAATTATATAGCAACTTGTGTTGTTACTGCCTCTTCCATTTTTAATGGTGCATATTACAGAAAATGACAGTTGAATTTTTACTGGACCTGCTCTTCTGTTTGTTTATGCCTTTGTGTTTTATTTTTTGTTGTCAGTTGTAAGAATTAGCTTATTCCATGATGTAAGGACTAATGAATCTAATTTAATCCTATGTTGTATGAACTATTGTATTGTACAAATGACACTTTATTTTTATTATGCTTTCAGACTTCGATCCTCAGAAGATTCAGTAACTATTGATACTTTTTGTACAGGGATCTTACACCAGCACTGGTTTAGTGGTCTCTTCCAAATTGCCCAGATTTTCTGATGAGTACACACTTAGCATAGCAAGTGCAGATCCCAAATCAATTTCTGCAGGGAAACCCGTGCAGTTTACCAAGAGTGTCACCCAGTGGTCTCTCTCTCTCTCTCTCTCTCTCTGTCTCTCTCTTTTTTACAAATAACACGCACGCACACACACACAAACACAAACATAAGCATGCATGCATAATTTCCAGTCTTTGATTTCATAAAGTGTGGTAGTGACTGCATTTATGATCTTCAATTATTGTAGGTTCACCAAGGATGGAGTTTTAGTGGAAGGTTTGTTCTGGAAAGATGTTGAAGAACTAATAGATGATTATGCAGGAGAAGCTAAGAAGAGCAAGTGATCTACTTTCTGGCAACACTTGATAGATCAATGGCTAGACAGATAGAGGTTCAAAATTATTGTGATTTAATGTGGATGTTCATTGAAAATTATGCTTGAGCCTTTAAAATTTTTGAGCCGAACTAAATGAATTGACTTGCTTTATCTATTAGACAACCACATAAACTATGCCACTCTGCAGTTGCAGACAAAGGTCCTGATGCTTGCTTTCTTACTATTGGTTCTTACTTCTTAGCATTTGCATACTCATAGGAAAAATTCTCACTCTGGTTATTGAGTTTTCACTTGCAGTTGCATATGGCCTAAATATCGTCATTTATATATGCATCTCTCCTCCCTCATTTGCATATGGCCTTACTATATTGTGGCAGCTAGCCATGTCTGTTTGCGTTATTCATCTACATGTTGACTTTACAAGCATAGTGACTGATTTGTTAATGTCATTCTTATTGGTAACCTTTTAAAAAATGGGTTCACCTATAATCGGAAGGCACAAGGTATGGCCATGTTTCATGTTAGCTATCGAACTATTTTGAAGCTTAAATGGAGCTCGCCATCTTTTCGATATGTTTTATCCATTGACTAAGGTTTCCTTGTGGGATAGATCTGGACAATCATTGTATTGGTTTTCACTTTGGCAACCTCATGTGAAGGAAATTAAGGCTGATCTTGACTTGTTTGTGGGAAAGTTGAGTGAATCCTTATTTATTTTTCTTGCATGCTGACACTATACACATGCAGTCTAGTTCTCTGTATCACTGAAGTAATTTATGCTACTGATTTACATTGTGGATCTGAGTGTTCTTTAATTGTCAATAACAGGGTATTGCAATTCATTCTATAGTTTTTATGCTCTTACTCTCTATTTGAAATATAGAATTCATCTATAAATGATAGAATTTTGTGTAGTTATCTTGAATTCTACAAATTTGAATTTGTGGGAGTGAAATGGATTTTTTTTTTCTTTTCACACAACATTAAAACAGGAAATTTCAAATAAATTTTTCTTGGGGGATTCATTTATTATCGAATAAGATCTTGTGTTATTTTGATTTAGGTTTTTAATGGGTCAATTGTCAAAGTAGCTATTGTTTTTCTTTTCTTTTCATTTTTTTTTTTCCAAAATAGGTGCCACTGCAACAGGGAAATTTGTTTTCGTCGAGAACTTTTATATTTCGAGCCCAATGAAATCTATATTTACGGGGAAAATGTAGATAAAATGTTGGAATACAATCAATGACCAGACTTTTTAGTCAGAAGATTTTATGATATTTTAACACAAGTGATTCCGGCATTTCATACGGTTTATTTTTTTCTGTTTTCGAGGATAATTGTAGTTTTCTTATTTTGAGATTATAGGCTATATTTGTATATTGAAATTTTAATTGAGAAGTTACGCAGTATATATTTAAAATATTTTTTCTTTTTTATGATTCTTATTACCTAATTCAAGATCCTAATATCAAATTTGCAGTTTGATCTTAATATAACTTCATATCTTATCAAGTCAAATAAAAAGGTTTCATTTTATTTTTCTTTATATAAAGTATTTTTACTAATTTTTATTTTACTAAAAATTAAATAATTTTTTTTTTGTTAACTAATCAAATAATAGTGTTTTATTATCAAAATTAATAATAATAAAAAAAGAAAAATCAATTCAGTCTAAATTTCCAACTTATTAATTCAACTTAAATAGTGCCTTTTTTTTTCTTCATCCTAAAAAACCCTTTTTTTTTTTAAGTCAAGTATTATAGATCGGGTGTTTGAAAATATTTAACGTATTAGTGATTATAAATAATAAAAATTATTAAATTAAAAAAAAAATTATTAAAATTATTTTTTAAAATAAGCAGATTTTGATATTCATAAAAAAATAAATTGAATTTTAAAATTTATTATTTATTTTTATTATTAAATACTTAAATAAATAATTTTAAATTAAAAATTGAAATACTTATATATATATATATATATATATATATATATGTGTGTGTGTGTGTGTGTGTGTGTGTGTGTTAAGTGGCTCAGATCATATGGTAAGTTCAAAATTTTTCCAAATTTATTTTTCTCTCTCCTTGATAGATTTCAAAGTATGGAATTTTGGAATATACCATAGCTTTTTCAAATCCCAATTCAGTACTACACCTACCACAGTTAAAAACAAAAATCAACTTGTCAAGGGACCCACACCCACAGATATTTTGCCCTAGGTTGGTTTCAATTCAATGCTAAACTGAGGTCCTATTCTAACGTCAGGAATTAGGCTTAATTTAATACTCCCAATAATTTATTTTTATCTGAATAATGTAAGTGAAATTATTTTAAAAATAAATATTAAAATATGAATGTTATTAATATTAATTTTTTTAATATTTAAAAAATTTATATTCAATTTTTTTATATTAAATATTCAAGAATTTTTATTATGCTAGAAATTGAGATAGTTGTAGGTTGAAGTGAATTTGAATATCTAATAAAATAATTTTATTAATTTATAAAAAAAATTATTTAATATATTTAAATTTAATATTTTAGGTGATTTATTCAACTTTAATTTTTTATATATTTAACTCATTTAAATTTAATTTTTAATTTATTCATAATTAATCTTCTCATTCATCTTTGATACTGTGTTATAAATAATAACAAAAAATAACTTGGTCCTACACTTGCATACCCTACATTACCACTCCAATAATTCACTTGTTTTTTTAGAGAACCAATAATTCATTTGTTAATTTCCTAAAATCTTTCCCTTTCAAGCTTTAGATAGTTAACAACATAAACAACTCCAATTGGCAAAAATCCACCCATTTTTTAACTAATAAACAACAAAATTAATTTGTACTTTCTTGGTTTCCTCTCTCCCCCATGCGCAAGCTAGAACTCATCATGGACAAAAGTCGCCAGTGTTGCTGACGTCTCCTCTCAGGATAGAACTCATCATGCACCCATTTTTTTAACTAATAAATAATAAATATTATAATATTTATTATACCGAATTTAATTAAAATAAAAATTAAATAAATATAATATAAATATATTAAATATAAATTATTAAAATTTAATGATTTAAATTTAACATATTTATAACATATATTTTTAAATTCATTTAATTTTTATTTTATATAAAAAATATATCGAATTCGTTATAATAAATATTATAATATTATAAATTTTTTTAAATTTTAAAAAATCTGCATGATAAAAATTACTGTATTTTTTCCGCAATAATCCCTCAACCCCTCCAACTTCAGTTCCGTGGCCCCACAGAAGTTTTAGAGTAGGTCCCACTATGAGAAAGCTGATGTGGCTCCTCCTCCTATGCAATTTTATTTGTAATGACAGCTCCGGACCTGTAACCCAACTCAAAATTGGATTTAAATAAAACCTTTCGGTTCCGCCAGGTATTCTATAATCCTCTTCTATTTCTTATCCTTTCATTTTTAAACGACACCACCAGGAAATTTTCTGGACCTGATTTTTTTTCTCTCTACTAGGAACTAAAAAAATTTATTTTTCTCTCTCTCTAAAATATCTCTTTGTTCAGATTTTTTTTATTTTTCAATTTTTCTGAGGTTGAGATTCGAACATTTTGATTACCATTTTTTAACGAGAAAAGTTCGAATTTTGGGGTTTTGAATTTGATTTTTGTTTGTTGAGTTTTGAAAATTTTGCGATGGCCAACACTAGAAAGCAAGAATTAGGTGATTTTGATCTTACGGAACGATCCAACGGCGATGATTTCGATGATTTATCGTCTGTTTCAAGCGGCGCTGAAACTTCTACTGTTGGATCTGGTAGAACCGTTTCACGAGGAAGGACTGAGATTGGATTAACGGAACGGTTGGCAGACATTCTTGTAGACGAAGGAGACGGAGATCTATTGCTTCAGCGAAGCGATCGTGAAGATGGAGTTTTGCAGTTGTTACAAGCTTTGGATATGCAGGTTATGGGGGCGTGTAGAGCTGATGAGAGGTTAAAGCCGTTGTTGAAGCTCAATGCTTCTAGTGGAATGGCTGAAGATCGGCTTTTGGCTCATCTGAGTCAAGTATGTATTTAATTTGCCTTCAAATTTGTAATTGGAAGCTTTTTTTTTTTTTTGCATCCTCTTGTCGGCTGATGGATTTATTTTTGTTTTCTATTTTCAGCACTTTGAGCCATCAGAAGTTGGTATGCTAGCCAGATGTTTTTGTATACCTCTGGTTTCCATTCGTGTTGGCAAGGTTAACAAGCAAGGGACTCTACTTTGCCCTACTGCTGCAAGGTAGTTGACTTATTTGATTTTTTTTTTTTTTTTTGGTTTGCCTGTTGATTTGTTTTGGTGCAATATATAGTTAGATTAAAAAATTGTGTATTGACATGCATAAACGAGAGTAAAGGGGTGGGTTGGGACGTGGCTTTATGTTTGAATCTTTATGGACTGGAAGTTCAACTATATATATTTTTGGGAGGATGTTTATCTATTATCTCTCTTCCGTAACACCAATAATCTTGAATCTTTGTGAAATTCGGTCTACTCCGTTAGCATTTTATAATTGCAAGGTCTCAGTTGCCCAAGTGTTGAGGGAGTCATGCACGTTACATTTTGAACTTCTCCAATACAAATTATGAGATGTGCAATCCTTTGCTTCTTTTTCTGTCTAATCCAAATTGATCCTTTTATTATATACAATTACACTTTCAATATCCTATGCAGGCTGCTGATTTAGATTATGCATGATGTTATTGATATTCTAATGTTTTGAAGTATATCATATCACCTATGTATATGTACCAGTAAGTTCGCACGCACGCACACACACATATATTTGTTTCAGATATCATTTAACCCTTGAATTTTTTTGACAAGCTTCGATCTGTTTAGATGTTATTGCTTGAGCTATGTTTTACAGCTAATCATTATATGTTTTGTGTGTGGTTTTTAATTGTAGCTGGGTGTTCTCAATCAACCCAATGTTGAGGACAAGTTCTAGACTTTTAAGTAATTGTTCCATTAACTCGTTTGACTACATGAAAGATGCATTACTAGAAAGATTTCAAATAAAATAAAATGATTGTGTGCTGGATTCAATATGCCTTTTTTTTTTTTTTTTTTTTAAATCACTGCTTCTTCTAGGTATAACTTCTTTTAGCTGGGTGATTGCATTATGATGCCAGGGAGGCAGTGTGAAGATGGTTCAACTGGTTTATCCTGGTGATGACAGTTGTCTCCTCTTATTTCCTCCATTTTCTTAGTTAGATTTCCTACTGAATTGACTTTCCATTAGTATTAAGTTCACTTGTAAACACTTTTAGCTGGAGAGTGTATGTATTGTCTTGTTAATGAATAGTAGAGATTGCAGGATTCTATGTTTTAGCTTATTAATGGTGATAATGTTCATGCTCCAAGTGAAAATATCTTTTGACTTGTAGGTAAAGTGGGCGTATTCTATTATGATCTCTGAATTATGAGGAAGTAAAGGTAGTTTCATCTCCCATATTATATGATCATATAAATTGCTGCTTTTTGAATTTATAGGGATATCTTTTTTACTGAAGTAGAAGTCTAGTGTAGAGGGTCTAATTTATCTTCAATGATATATGTTGTGATCTACGTGCCTTCAAAAATTTGTTGGCTTCTGTATAATTTTTGTCATAATTAATGTATTATATTATTTAACACATCTTGTTATTTCTCCTCTGTCCTTTTTGATTTGTGGTTATGAACTTGTTTATTTGCTTGGTAACTGTTACCATTTTTTTTTTCCATAGCTTAGGATGTTTTATATGGAAACATGATTAAAGATGCAATAGGATGAAGAGACAGCAATTTTTAGCAAAGTTTAATATTCATGTTAAATATGTAGAAGTAGTGAATGAGTTTTTAGGAAAAGATTAAAACTGTGTACTAACCTAAGAACACGGGGTTGACTATGGTCATTAAAATGCTTTTAGTTGAAAACTCGTTAGTAATTGAGAAAATTTGCAGTCTGTAGGCATTAATATTGATGTTTATCTTCTTAGTTTGGATGAAAATATCTTGTGATCAATTATGCAATCAAGTTATTTGTGTTTCATTGGTTGGTAGTTGAAGTGAGGTTCTAATGTTTTTCCTTTGGTATTTTTAATTCTCTAAATTGTATATGTGGATACCTGAAATTTCTAGGTTAGTAAACTTTCACTAGCTGGTGAAGAGATAAATAATGATGTAAACTGTCTAAATCTCTTCATTGTAGTGAAATACCTGCAGAGATCCCACCCGCTCTTTTTCCCCCATCCCTTCCCTTCCCTTTCCCTGTTCTTTCTTTTTTCCTTTTTTTTTCCTTCTCCTGGTGCTTGGATATGGTGTAATAGTAGTTTTCTTGTGAATCATCAACTCAACTTTATATAATTCAATAGCATGGATGGAAGGATGGAGCATTTGAAGATTTCACTGCTTTTTGTGACTTCCTTTTTATATACATTTTCTGTTGACTGTTGCCTTTTGGTTTAGTTTTTACTGTTGAAAGCTTCCAAGTAATTTATGGTAGCTTTGTATTATTTCAGGGGGAATTTAAATCTTACCTTGTTGCCAACATCTGATTTGCGCCTCTCATTCATTGGAGATGATGGTAATGTAGAGAGACTATTCACCTTAAGCAGTAAATCACAGGCTCCTGCTGTCACAGTTGATGAGATCTCAGCAGACAGTTCTGGCCGATCTTTCCATGTACACATATCAGATGGCAGAGATTTTTACTTCTGGTGCTCAGAGAAATCAAAGCTCTTGGGAATTGAATTGCTTGCCAAGGTATTTCATCTTTGGAAAGTGATTCTGAATTATCACAAGTAACACATGCACAGGTTAATGAGAAA
The DNA here is from genome assembly GCA_948193065.1 of Aleurites moluccanus. Taxonomy (NCBI): domain Eukaryota; kingdom Viridiplantae; phylum Streptophyta; class Magnoliopsida; order Malpighiales; family Euphorbiaceae; genus Aleurites; species Aleurites moluccanus. The sequence continues at coordinate 9,408 of CANXYC013087094.1, read as the reverse complement.
TTAATTCAGTTTTACAATTTTTATGGTGTAACTACTACACATGCAGCATTTGAAATAATATTTGTGGTGTGTGATTTGAAGAAGTAGCCATCTAATTCAAAGTATGATTAAATTGATAAATTGATTTCATAATTTTGCCTCTTTTGTAAAGATTCCTTGTAACCAAGTAATTGGAAGTTCAGTTTTCGTATAGTTAAGGGAGACACAAAAAAGATATCTGTAATTTGTTTGAGGGTGAAAAAATTAATGATGGTTACTAATAAAGGCTTTATTTTCTACATAATAATAGATGAAGGATATATTCAAGAGGAGACCGTCTATAGCTGAATTAACTGGTATTAGTATGCCACGACTTGATTGCTTTGCAACTCAGCTTCGCACCTATCTTATGGGAAGTAGCCTCAGAGAAAATGCTGTATGCTTTACTGCCTCTTCATCTTGCACAAAACTTGGTCTCTTGGATGCCACATCTTCTATGTCATCCAAGTCCCTGCGCTCCCGACACATTGGCAATCAGGCTGTAAAAGCAAATTCATCTTACCAGGGAAGCCTCAGTCCAAGATCGAGTTCCTTTAAAGAAGGCATGCCCAGAAGCTTGTCTTCTTTAAAAAATGCTGCCAGGGAAAAGAAGCGCCGAGGAGATAGCCATCTCTCATCAGTTGATGACCTGATGATTGCATTGCCACGTGACAATGATGCTTCAAGCTCTAATCATTCTGAAAATGAAAAACTACCAGTAATTAAGAGCTGTCCTGTAGCACCATCAAGTTTTCTCGAGTCCCTAGGGAAATTGGCTCTCTCGCCAATAAGTGCAGCATCGCATATAACGTCTCCAATTGCACCTCTCATCTCCCCTTACTATTGTTGGTGTCCTCAGGGTGCATCCACTTTGCAGTATCCCTCGGCATCTCCACAACTCACTCCCTCATCAATTGAATCCCCCTTGCTTCCGCCACTTTCTTCATTGTTATCAGCCGCAAGGCCCTCCAGCCTGTTATCTCCACCACCACCTCTTAGTTTGGCTGATGTTCCCTCGTTGGATTTTCCTGCTTTACTGCCAGACCCGTTAGTTCGATTGCCAATGCCTGTTTCTCAGCAGATACGGACATTCACTCCTCTAATGTGCGATCCAATTGTTCACATTCCAGTAATTGATGTTTGTTCTTCAGGTCAAGGTTACCTAGTGAGTGCTGGTCCTGCTATTTCAAGCACAATCCCATCATTGCACCCTAAGCTTGTGAACCCGTTGATTCCCGAAACTGAATCTGCATTAGAAAAGGGTGCGAGAGAGACTCTGCGACTACTCCTTAGTAGTTCAACCCAGGCTAACCCTCAGTTGATGGATGTCTTACCTGCTGTATTGACCAATACAGATGTGAAGCAGGGTGTACATGTCACTGGAAGCCGAGGCCTATACACTGGATCCAACGATGTGAATGCTATCGCAAGTAGCATGGCCACCATTGGCTTGGTTACTTTGTCCAAGAGCTGCACTGGGGATAGTGATGCAAAGGTACTTAGTAGCTGTGACAATTTTGATGACACTTTGCAAGATGGACGTAGTGGTTCAGATGATAGTTTCCAAATATGAAAGAAGAAAGGAACAGCTGAAGCAGTAATAAGTTTGGATTTTTCTTTTTTGGCTTTGTAGATTTGTTTTCTCAAATTTTACAAAAATGTAGATATGTAGCTGCAGCCCAAGCTTTTGAAATGTAATTAGCTGCAAATCCTGCCTATTTATATTGGGCATTGCTTAAATGTCTATTCCATCGTTTTCCAGTTCTTGATAGAATGAACTATGTAATATGTTTTTGGTTAATAGAGATTTCTCTCTGCCACCTGCTTTTCGAGTGCCTTTTTATTTTTTGACCATGATGTGTCCATTGGTGAAGAAAACAGTAAGTAAACAGTCGTCTACATCATAAAGGAAAGACCATTTAATAAAATTCTCCTGGACCTGTTGATTGTGTGGTTGCGTTCAGACTGGGTTAGGCCCAGATATGATTATTCAAATGGCTGAGATTTATTTTGAAATGATCAAATCTTTATATATTTGGTGAAATTAATTAAAAAATCTGATAATTTTAATCTACCGGATTAAATAGTTATTCCGTCCATTTTTTCATTAAAAATTTTATAAAAAATTAAAATATCTTTAATTTATATTTAAATTTTCAATCTCAGTATAATTTTATTAATAAATATTAATTCGATATTAATTCTGATTTATCACCATTAACAAAAGATTAATTCAATAGAAATTCGATTTTCTTTCACTGATTTATCACCATTACTTCTGATTTCATTTATTCATCTCTCTCTCCCCTTTTATTTATAAATTTTTAAATTTTAAACTTAAAACAATATAAATATGTAAATATATGTTATTTTCACATTAAATAAATATTCTTTAAAATAAACAAAAAATCTCATAAATTAGGAAATTTAAAATATTTATAAATTTCAGGTCATTATAGTCAGTGCAAAAATAAAAAAAATCTTAACGAAGGACCATATGATGTGATATAGAGAAAATATAATGACTTTTTAATTAATTTCATCAAATATAGAGACCCAATTATATTTCGGATTAAATCTCATACACTAAATTATTATTTACTCTTATTCAATTTTAGGTTCATTGTAGAACTGTAATCTCAATCACACCTACTATCTTATAATTTTTTCAAATATATATAAATTTTTTACAATTTAAATAGAAAAAAATGAAAAATCTAATTAATTGTTAATTAAATATAAAATTTTAGTAAAAATATTTAAATTGTATAAATGTTTTTACCATCTTGGATTTTAAAGATATTGTATTCAATTCTTTCTCTCTAATATATATATATATATATATATTGGTTAACAAGAATTAATAATTCTCCAACTTATTTACCACGTTCTAATTTTAAAGTTAGATGATAAGAAAATACTTTCTTTGTAAATCGCTCTATATTGATATTGATAAATCAATTTTAATTAATTTAGAGTAAACTTGCCATTTAGATAAAATTTCACAGATATAAAGGTTGATTATGAATTTTTTTTATCTCAAGTCATGCTACTAATCTCTGTTATTTTAGTGCTAATATTATTCAGATAGCATTCAGTTAATTAAATAAATCCAAAACTTGAAAAGCTAATTTATTAGAACTCACAAAAAAAGAAAAGAAAAAGTATAAAATGGCATATTATTTCTTGTCACTATAGAGAGCCAAATTGGAGACAAAGTGGACCATATGACAATTTATTGAAAAAAAGAAAAGAAAAAAAAACTAGTAATTAATTGGTCTATTTTTGATAATAGATTGACTTATATTTGGCTTTGTGTGACAGCAATCTAAGTAGAAATTTAGAGTCTTATTTGATATAAACAATTACAAAAAATTTCATATATATATATATAAGTAATTTTAGATAATTTATTATGGAATTGGCAACAAAAGGAATGGTATTGGTATCTCCACCCACAAGACAACAACAACAATTTCTTGGGCATAATTTATGTGATAAAGAATTTGCAAGTGGGAATGAAAATTTGGGTTATGTGATGCATAAACTCCAAATAAACAGTTAATTGGTCCCCATTTCAGAATTGGATTTTTAAGTGCTTTTATTCACATTTGGTTATGTGACACCCAATTGATATATAATGTTGATATGGAGGCATTGTATACATACACCAAGTAGTTGATGAAAAATGGCAAAATGTCCACCATGAAGAATAAAATGAACCATAATCAGAAGGGGAATTAATTCACAAAAATCTATTCTTTGTTTATGTTACTTCCACTATTGATGAAGGACCCAAACAAACTAACATCCTTATCCACCTTGTGACTTTCTCAGCTTTATTTTTTTTTTTAATATTGAAAAAAAAAATAATTATGAATCTATTATTTAGAGAAGTATATATTTATTATTAAATTATATTTCGATGTGCTCTTCACTTTTTAAACATTTCAAAGAAAATAAAATAATAAAATAAGAATACGGTTGATTGTCAATTCAACATGAAAATTTAGAATAAATAATTAGGTACTTTTTTTTTTTTCTCTTTCTCCTTTAGAGTTTTAGAGCAACATCCTCTTTAGAAATTTTTTTTCTTCTCAATTTTCATTTGAAGCCATCATTGGTCTTTTTTACACCGATAATTAACCTTCATTAATTTAATAATGTTTCATATTTATTTTTATTTTGATGAGATCTGATTTTCTTTTTATATTTTTTCTTATTTTGGTGGATTTATTTTGTTGTTTGTTTATCTTTTTATAGTGAATTTGTTTATTATTATTATTATTATTATTATTATTATTGTTGTTGTTGTTATCGTCAATGACGGATGCGTAAATATTAAGAATGGGTACTCTTCGCATTCAACGACGAAAATATAAAATTTAGAAAAATATATTATGATAATAAAATAAATTTATTTAAAAATATAAAAATAATAAAAGTATTAAACATATATTTTAATTAAAAATAACCAAAAATCATTAAAAATGAAAAATGAAGAAAATTGAAAAATAAAATAAAGAAATTAAAAGAAAATGAAGAAAAATTAGAAAGAAAACGAAGGAAAATAAAGGAAAAAAGAAAGAAAGTAAAGGAAAAGAGAATTAAATAATATTTTATTATAGATTAAAAAATTAATTTTTTAAAATAAAAATATTATTTTATTAATTTTATCAAATTTTAAAAATTAAATTATAATATATCCTGAAAAATTTCAAAACTTAAAAGGGATATATACCCTCCTTGCCTTTATATATATATATGCCTATGATTATTATTTATTATTTAATAACACACTCAATCTAAATTATAATTATATTAAATCTACATTTATTCGAACTCATAACAAACCATAAAAAATATATATATAGTGGTTATCTTTCGACACTAAACATGATATAATCTTTTAAATTAAAATTATTGCTATCATTATTTTTATTTATACTTTGTTTTTATATTACTTCTGAAGAATTACGTTATTGTAAAATTTTATGTTTTTTTATTTTTTTATTCTAATAATTAATGAACATTTATTTTTAACATAAAAAATATTTAAAAAAAAAATAATATTATTTTTATTCTTATTAAACTTACTTGTGAGTATTCATTATCTCGGTCTAATTTAAAATTTGAATTAGACTAAAATCAGACTGGGCAAACTAAAATCAGACCGTTTAAAATTAAAATCAAATTATAAATATAAGGTTTGGTTTTAATTTTTTTGAATTAGAATTGATTATTTTGATTCGGTTCAAATTGAAAAAAAAAAATACATATCTGACAATAGCAGGCTAACAATTTGCCACAGTATTGGCTATTGGAATAAAAATGTAGTCGTTTTTTATCCTAAAAAAGTATATATAGGTGAAGAATTTTTTTTCTCAAAATTCTAATTAACATATTAATTTTTAATAAATTCAGTTCGTAATTGTATTGAAATTATATTGAAATTAAAATCGGAATCTTCCTAACAATTCACGGATCTTTCTCTTAAGATTCCAATTTAAGTTTATATATTTTTGAAATCAGAACCGTTGATTTCTAAACACGAATAAATGATTCTGAAATTGTGGTCATGCCTACTGATGGTGGTGCTTGTCCACCTTGTGAAAATGACAAGTCAAAAGGAACACAAACCCCCTTTATGGCTTTGAAAGCCTAAATACAATAATGAAAAGATTAAGCACCTTACTAAAGCTAGAATCCATTTCTTTACTAAAGCTAGAATCCATTTCTTTCTTTTTCATTGCTATTATTCATTTTTCTCTCTGTTTAATATACTTTTCTCTCCAAAACCTTTAATTTTTACACTTAACAGTGACTAACGCAACAATTTGCTAATTGTTAAAATATTAAAAAAAAAAAAATTAACATAACATCATATATTATTATTTAACAGAATGTTTAGATTTTAAATCAGTATATCAATTATTATATAAAACTTTTGAAAAATTATTTCGTTTATGTAAAAATAGTACTCACAATCAAATCATTATCATTTAAATTTCTAAGAGTCGACTCATTTGAATATGAGAGAAGGTGCATTATTTTTATATGTATATGGTATATCAAATAATTTTTTTAATTTTTTTTATGAGATGCAATAAAATAACTAAGTCATAGTTAAAAATTTGAATTTTTCTCTTTTAAATTAAATAAAATTTTAGAAGAATCGAATAAAAGAATTTAAAATTTAAAAAAATTAAAATTGAACCTACATATTTCAGTTAATTTATTTTTTAATAATATATATATAATTTTTGAAATATATGTGATATATATAATTCAGCCGGCTTAATTACTTTAAATTTTTTAAATATAAACCGAACCGAATTGAATAAATTAAAATTTATAAAAATTTAAACTGAACTGAACTAAATTTTAAATTGAATAGACTAAATTAAATTTGAATTGGTTCAATTTCAATTGTTCCAATTTTTTCTCACTCCTACCTCTATATTAGATGTGGTCACAAGTTGATTTTATTCTTGCTTAGCTTATTTTTTTTATTTTTTTTTGTAAGATTTTAACTGATATTTCAATGAACACTTAATTTTTAAAAAGTTAAATTTATAGGAGGAATTATAAAGGGTACCAAGAAAAAATCTTGCATATATATATATATATATATAACATTAATGGATATAAAAATATCCGAAATATCACGATCAGTTTAAAAATACACAAAAACAATATATATTTCACGTTGGTAATTGCATTTGATGTAGTTAGTTTTTATAGCTGGATATGGGACAATAGTGTTTTGTCCAAATCTCTCTTGCTCCTGTTTAAACCCCTCAATAATAATTGTTGCTCTTGCGTAACAACATATAACAAAAAAATTATTAGGCCAAATAAGAATATAATTTTTTTTTCTTAATATTAGCAATGAGAAATCTTCTATAAATCTATCGCTAGTCAAGAAATGTGCTATAATTAGATTATATTTATAAGTGTAATATAAGAATATATATATATATATATATAGTGCTGAAATTTTGAATGTCACTCACGCCATCTAAATTATCAATATTACTGTAATTAGAGCTGTCACTATTATTCCAATAATTGGTGCTTTTATATATATCTATATCATCTAGAATCAAATCTTCACTTATATTGATATTTTAAAAAGTACTGAAACTATTTATTAATTTACTTAGCCTATATTTATATCCTAATTCCATATTAGATAAGATTGAATTTAATTGCCATTTTTCCATATCTTGCTTCTTATATATATATATATATAAGCATTAATAAAACTAATTGAAATTAGTGCCAAAAAATAATTTTAATAAAAATACAATAATACAATTTCACCCCGTGATAAGAAACTGAATTTGGGAATTAAAACTTTGTCTTCCTTTATTGATAGATCTGTTTATATACAAGTATAGAAAGCAACTAACTAGCTTAATAAAGAAAAGAGAAATTTGTTATAGCTAATAATCCCACGTGCCACATATAACTCTATTAGCCCCCTTCAAGCTGGAGCATACACATTGTGAAGGCCCAACTTGGAAATCAACTAATGAAAACTGAGAGCAGATAATGGCTTTGTAAAGCAGTCTGCAATCTGATTTTGAGAAGAAACTGGAAACAAATGAATAGCACCAGCGGACACTTTTTCTCGTATCAGATGGCAATCAATCTCGATATGTTTTGTGCGCTCATGAAAAACAGGACTGGTTGCAATCTGAATAGCAGACTTGTTATCACAATAAATAAATGCTGGTTGGGAATGAGGGATATGTAAATCTTGCAATAAGTACCGCAGCCATTGAAGTTCACAGGTAGTGGCAGCAAGAGCTCGATACTCTGCTTCTGAAGAAGACCTGAAAATAGTTGATTGCTTTTTGGACTTCCAGGATATGAGGGAGGAGCCAAGAAAAACACAGAAGCCTGTTACAAATTTTCTTGAAATAGAACATGTTGCCCAATCTGAATCAGAAAAAGCTTTAAGTTGGAGATCATTATGAGCAGGAAAGAATAATCCTTTGCCAGGTTCCTGCTTAATAAATCGAAGTATCCTATAAGCTGCACTGAGATGAGACTCAGTTGGCTTGTCAAGAAACTGAGAGAGCTGTTGAATAGCATATGTAATATCTGGTCTGGTTGTGGTAAGATAAAGCAGGCGCCCAATCAATCTTCTGTACATGGGAACATCAGTCAACAATGGCTCGTCACGCAGATTTGTCTTGTAGAGGAAACCATTGGAGTGGAGACTGGTTTGGATTCTAAAAAACCTATGTCTTGGGGGATGTCAAGTGCATACTTTATTTGACAAAGGTTGATACCAGTACTTGAACAAGCCACTTCAAGTCCAAGAAAGAATTTTAAAGTACCCAGGTCTTTAATTTTGAAAGTGTCATGTAAAAAGGTTTTGATGTGAGTGATCTCATTAATATTATCTCCTACTAAGACTACATCATCCACATATATGAGTATTGCTGTAAAGAAAGGGGAATCAGACTTATAAAACAATATGGGATCAGTTGCAGCCTGTATGTATCCTTGAGATAGCAAGGACGAAGTCAACTTTGCATTCCACTGCCTGCTGGCTTGTTTAAGTCCATAAAGTGACTTAAGCAATTTGCAAACCTTCTTTTCTGGATTAGGGTAGCCTAGAGGAGATACCATGTAAACTTCCTCTTGTAAGTCTCCATGTAAAAAGGCATTGTTTATGTCTAACTGTTGAAGATGCCAATTCTTTGCAGCAGCTACTGCCAAAAGAGTTCTAATGGTGGTCATTTTTGCTACAGGAGAAAATGTATCAAGATAATCAAAGCCAGCTTGCTGTGTGTAGCCCTTTGCCACTAATATGGCTTTGTGCCTTTCTATGGATCCATCAGAATGGTACTTGACTTTAAAGACCCACTTACAACCAATTGGTGTCTTGTTTGGAGGTAAGTGAGTGAGCTGCCAGGTGTTATTAGCCTGTAATGCATCAAGCTCAGTGTCTATAGCCTTTTTCCAGCAAATCTATTTAATAGCTTCTGTATAGGATGTAGGTTCTGGATTGTGGAGTATAGCAGTGGAGAAGACATTATGGGAAGTGGAAAGTTTATGATTAGAAATGACAAAAGAAAGAGAATGAGGAGAAGACTGACCTGATGTTGAATTTTGATTAGTTAAAACATCAGAAGACTGCATTTCTTTACCAAGTTGATAATCTTGCAAATATATTGGTCTATGCTTGGTTCTGTTTGATTTTCTAGGTGGAATAGGAGATGTGGTGGCTATAGGATCTGAGGTAGAAGTAGTGTTAGATGTATCAGGTAGGGGTTGAAATGGCACATCATCAGTTATTGGAGTATGAGCAAACTGAGGAGTAACTAAATCAAAATTGGTATTATTTGTGGAAGGCTCTTTAAATGGAAAAAT